>JAQFXT010000062.1:0-108456 GCA_034683725.1 Strigamia crassipes
TTTTATTTCGTACGTATTTACAACTTGGATTATTGCGACCTTAAATTCGAAATGAAATTCTCTAAAATCAATAGACACTCGATGTTTGGATCTAAAGTCAGTTTATCCTTAAACGGATCTCCCACGTTTTTATCGAGTCTTCGAAAGTCGTTCGGCGTTGAAAATAACGTCAATTTCTTCTTCTCCACGTAGATCATTGTAATGCACTTAATGTCCTCCAATATCTAGATGAAAAAAACAAATCAATCAATCAATCAATCACTCACTTCCTAGAATTCAATCAACTTGCCTCTAATAATTCCAGCGCGTAAATTGCTTGCAAAGTTGGCAAAAGTTGGTCCACCAGATCTCGAAATTCCATCCCTGGATTGACCATAATGCAACACAAAACGGACCGCAGCATCGCTTCGAACATATCGATATTCAAACTCCCGTCAGGCATTTTTCACGGACGAGGAACGAATTTATTTGACAGATCGCAACTAAAAAATAAAAATGAATAATCTTGAATTAACTTTTAAATTAAAGCCGGTACACTTACGCGTCATTTTCACAACTTTTTCTCCGTTTACACATCAGATTTTTATCCTAAATTTTTTTTTTTACCATTTGCGGTATGTAAATTTGCGGTATATCCAGCGCCCCATTTATCCATTGTATTTGATGTTTATGAAAAGCCAAAATTTGATCATAAGTAATATCAGACAAGAACATTTTCTTGCTTGAAATGCGTGATGAAATGCAGATTGTGTGACAATTGACGGACCCGGTGCAGCGATTTGCTTAAATGAGTCAGTAATAAAGAATTTAAAAAATGCATCCGAAAACATATTTTAATTAGCAGCTAATATTTTTTACAGACTGAAAACTTCTATTATTTTGAATCGATTATTCGTCCCAAACATCGCCGTATTTTCCTTTTTCTGAAGAAAAAAATTAATTGTATTAATACTCAATTTCTAAATGTATTCAATACCAACGTACTTTGGCGCACAGGTTTTGCTGGTGGATCAGAATATACAGTCGGTGGGGGTAATGGAGGCGGAATTTTAGGTCACAATAATTTAAAATCAAGTGGACTTGATGCACATTACAGGTTCGTCGAATGTCCTTACATTTAGGTCCATATCACAAAACGTCAACACACTCTCCGATTGACTCCAGATCATTCATTTCATTCATTTGCTCGATGATTCGAACCTTCAATTCAATGTCACATGTAGTGACGTATCAACTCGGATCCATCATTTACAATAGCGATTTCAAGTCACACTGTGCCAACCTCTCGTGTGTGAAATTTTCGTTATATCTTTACATCTTTCATCAGTTTTTAAATTGTATTTATTCTTGATATTTCAAGTATAACTATTTTAGTATCAAGATGTGTTTCACAAGGAGTTAAGATGCTGAATAGCCAAATAATAAAATAAGTGCAATTTTTTGTTGAAAAACAGCAATTTTAGCTTAAAATCGGCCATTTTTTGTTGAAAAATAACCATTTCTATGTTTAAAATGGTACTTTCTACGTAAAAAAAATGCTATTTTAAGCTAAAAATGTATTCTTTACCGAGAAAATGCAATATTACTAAAGAAAAAAAATTTTCCGGAAAAATGCATCTTTTCTACAAATAAAAATTTTTTCCTAAAAAAATGCACTGTTTTCTATAAATATAAAGTTGTCACAGAAAATTCAACTTAGAATAGTGGAAATTATTACTAACCCTAAATAAGTGAAATTGAAATTGAAAAAAGGCAAATAATTGTGATTTTCTTATTATGTATTCGGCCGAATACATAATATTCGGTTTTTGGCCGAATAGGCCGAATAACCGAATAGAAACCGAATATTCGGTGCAACCCTAGTTTAGTCATATCAAAATGAACTGAAAATCCAAAACCCTGTTTCGTTTTCAATTTATTGAAATCATTTCAAACGCAACTAGAACGTAAATTTAAAAAATACAAAATAAAGTAAAAATTAAAATTAGTGATAAATTTACTGAAAAAGAAATCCTTCTCAGCTTACCTAGACTTCAAATCTAAGAAGAAGTGAAAACAACTGTGTAAACAATTTACACAAAAAATAACTCATCTAACCTAACATTGTGTCCAAAATGGTACATTTGCATTAAACCAATGAAGATGAATCCACATTATTCTCATTCATGCTCCTGTAGCATGTTTCCATCTGTTGCCAAAAAGCTGCAACATTAACAAATACAATAACTTGATCAAAATAGTAATGTTCTTTGAAAGTTTTCCATTATCACAGCCGAATTTTCCACATGCAACATCAAAGTCAGAGTTCGAATGGTCTGGGGTCCAGTTCAGTTGTTGCCATACAGTAAAATTCATGTTTTCAGTTCAAGATTTTCTGCTTCTTGATATCAATTAGCCAAGTGTAGTATTTTTTAACGCGTTCTTCCAACCGATAACCTATTCAAAAAAGATAAGTAGCTTACAGGTTAATTTCGTCTACATCTACCTGACTCCACACTTGCGTGTGCCATCTTAAAGCAGCTGGAGCTTGGAAATGGAAATTCAATTTTTTTAGAACAGAACAGCATCTGGCTCCTCAATCACCTCCAGACAACGGCTTTACACTACGTATTAAAGTCAAGCCATGTCATTTTACCATATTGTTTAATAATTTTATTGAACAACATGGTAATGACATGACTTGAGGTGTGATCCACTCCTAGTTCTCCATTGGGCTCCATCGACTACTTCCTACAAACAACATAAAGCATTACATAATTAAGCGACAAACGATCTTTTCACTTTTTCATTCGGATATTTTTTGAATTGTGAGCACATCGAAAACAAGTGAGCGAGATCGGACCATTCTGAATATCGCCTGATTTGACATTCCGTTGGATAAACAAATTTTGAGTTCCTGTATTATTCCAAAAGTAAATAACTTCTTTCTTCTGTTTCCACTCTGCAAATCAAATATACCTCAAGCATTTGTTAATTGCAACTAAGAAAAGCATCAAACTAAACAAAGTTACTTTCACAACAAGATGGCTGTGTCAATTGAACTGCTGACTCCATTCATTCCTTCCAAACTACTCCACCTGCACGTCAGTAAGTTGCTAAAACCAAGTCAACAAAGCCACCAAATAAAAAAGCTTCGAATATCTGCCAATTTATGGCGCCACTTGTAGCATCGCTGAAACTAAGCAAAGTAATTATTTAGGTCTAATACATTTTTTTTTTAAAAACCAAAAAAAAGAGGTACAAAAAACGATTCAGTATTGATTACAAAAAACGAGACAAACCTGCCAAATTGGATTGATGCAATCAAACACGTTCCAAGTTATTTTTATTTCTAGAAAAAAAATCTGTAAAAACTTAACGTTTCTTTTACTTATTCATAATTTACAATTTTCACAGATTAAACTGTTAGGAATATAAACTTGGAATGATAAATGGTATCATTACAGTAATGACTAATGAGAAAACAGTACTCAAGCAATATAACTTCTAAATTAAACAGCATCACTTCAACCAAAATACCAACCTTCTTCCTATACATAACATTCCTCATCAAATTTATTTACAAACAATTTAACACAATGAGAAAATGCCATCCTCAACTTATTTTACTTCTGGTAAATCTACTCTATGTATAAAGTGAAAATATCAACATTTTTAACGGCTTAACCCACTTAATGATTGAATTGATGAATGCAAACAAAAAATAAAGGGGGAAAAAAAGAAAGAAAAAACCGCAAACTGCCACTTCACTTTTGCACTTTTTTCATCAATAAATCGCATTTCCTCTCAACCACTGGAGTCAATCATCTTTACACACCACCCTAAAAAAATACTTCCGGTTTTTTTCCACAATTGAATTGTCATGTGCCAATTAGGATGCGTTGTTCGATAGCCCCTTCTTGTTTCAGCCGTCCACAATGCAATTAGTGAGTTTTCTCCTCACACCTTTCTTGGTTAAATCTCTTCAATAAAAGAACTGAAAAAATATGCTTTTCATTCCCTAATTTCATTACTAATAATAAAAACACTTCACCTAGAATTGATTCCTTTTTTTTGGACCATATAATTTTACTTTTACTGTTTTTTTTTTTGTATTTTTTTTTTGTTTTTTTTTTTTTAAAAAGGAAAAATGAAAACGATTGCATCACAGAAGTTGGACATGAGACTTAAATGTGAATCTCATCGACCAACTAACCTTTCCTCATCCTTGGCCTGAGTCATTTGTCGTCCATTATCTTATTATTATTAGTTGAGCATCAATGTCGCTTCACTTGTTTGATTTTTGCAGCTGCCACTTTTAAAAAAGGAGGGAATATTCATCATGTCAATAAAAGAAAATCAAAAAGTTTGTACAAATATCCCTGCCAGTCAAAACAAGTTTTTCTGTTTCCTTCTTCTTGTCTTTCTTAGAACTTGGCATCGAGTAGATGTCCTGGCGAACCATTCATTCGACTTGTAGGGTCCATGTGCACTTCTGTCATGTGTTCAAACACCATCACCCCTGAGGGTGTATTTCCTGTCGATTCATCCGAAGTCACATGGTAGGTCCTGCACGGCACACCGACCATTGAATTGCATGAGGGACTCGACGGCAACTGATTGGCCAATTCCAACACATTATCTTGATTCTCACTAAGAAGTGCAATTTCCCTACACCGAGGCAGAGATACGAAGGCAAAACAAGAGAGAGAAATGATAAAGATGCAGACAATGTTAATAAAATGCATTTCTAAATCATCGTTCAAGGAACACCTCTTTTAATTTGCATTTGAAAATTGGTTTAAATTACTTTTTCTTTTCAGATTACACGGTTTAATGCTTTTCATTTACTATATCACTGTCAGAAAACTTAGGCATACTTTGAACGAGTCTCATTAATCCAAGCACTGAGTAGACAAACTTTAAACCACTTTTGTGCCTTATAAAGGACTGAAAAAATAAAATAAAAATAAAAATAAAAGTAATTCAATTACTGTAAATGCGTTGCATGTTTGTTAATTTGCGAAATAAATAATAAATCACAGACACCGCGAATTCTAAACAAAAATTACGAATTATCTTTTTTAAAATAACGAAATATTTTATTAAATATTTCGATTTTTAAAATTTCGTAACAATAGTAAAGAAAACCCTCGAAATTGCAAAATACGAAAAATGTTAATAAAATAAAATGAAATGAAATGAATGCAAGTATTTTTAAAACCAAAATAAATGGATAAAAAAACAAAAACAAAAAACGTGCTTGTGTTTTGTTCAGTTTACACTAAAAAAAAGAAAAGATTTTTTGATGAAATCGTGGAACATGATACACACCACGCGTGCGCCCGTCCCCAACTTGATCGCTACGTAACGAAGCTTTTAATTCAAAAAGCTTCCCCACGTAGCGAATCAGGTTTAACAAGATTTGTAAATTTGTAAACCTACACTTCTGATCTTTTAGCACAAATAAAAACGATTCATCAAACCTTGGAAATTGGTAAACAAGGTTCCTATTCCTAGATCGAGAAAAAACTAAGCAGATAGATGCGCGACCCTATTTCTTATTCATGGAATATTTTTTTCCTAAACTCTATTTTAAATTTCCGTAAGGAAATTTGAAAACGAAAAAATTGAAACGAAATTTCTCACAACGTTTCGTAGTTCTGCAACTTCGTATTCAATGTTTTCGTCTGGAATATCGCTAATTTAGTGTCTTGTGCGCGATACTTTTTGATTGTTTTCAAATTGATAAAGTTTTAATATTTCATTTGCGTTTACCTATAATGTCCCGTTTGGTTGGCAATTGGTGTGGGTTTCAACGAGTATAAAAGTACTCCAGTTGCAACTAAAGTGAAAGATAAAATGTACAAGGCGTGAAACTGTAAAAAAAAAAAAAAAAAAAAAAAAAAAAAAAAAAAAAAAAAAAAAAAAAAGAAACATAAGTCAAATTGAAATTTTTGTAACACGTTGAAGGGCAGAATGGGATCCGGTCTCTCCTTATTGGTCGTGGAATGACGATGAGGAGGAGCAGGTGGCCAGATTGCTAGGATAAAAATTTATGTGTGCAATTTAGTGGTTCGTTTCATTGATATCGGGACGAACAAAAGCCAAATTGAAGAGAGGGCAAAACTAAGAACCAGTTTAGATTTTTTTCTCTTTTTTTTTTTGTGTTTTCATCCTTTTCGGGAGCAATAAATTAGTCGGTGGTGGTACAAAAGATCTCGAGCAACGCCTGATTTACGGCCAACATGAGACTTTTCATCAGCCACAACTCCCGTGCTCGCGGATACAAATCCGATTACACTTCTGACACGAAAAACACCTCGCCATGATTATACCATTGATCATCAATATCCGTTTCACAAAATGAACCCCCAACTTCCTAATCCTCATCCCATCCAATTTTTACAAATTTTTAGTTTTTTTCTAGTTTTCTTTTAATACCGGTAGCGTATGAAAAAATATATTCTGATTTCGTTTATATTTACTCACCTTGTATTGAAAAAGAAAGACTCCTATGAGAAGGGAATAAAAATCAGCAGACAAAATGGAGAGATTGACTGCTGTAGCACTGCTTATCCTCATAACCACCGGCATCGTGGAGTAGAGGAAAAAGAGGCAAACGGCAAAGCTGATTACCAGGGCCACTGAAATAACAAACAGTTTCATCATTTATTCGTGTCATTCCTAAATCAAATTTTATGCTTCATAAATAAATAAATAAATAAATAAATAAATAAATTCATTATATTGAAAAATTTGATTCTAGGCAGTTTGGAATCTAATCCAATTAAAATACAGTAGTTATAAAAAATAAAAAATAAAAAATAAAAAATAAAAAATAAAAAAATAAAAAAAAATCCCAAACTCAACAACGTGCAGATGTCAATAGATGGCGTTTATTTCTAAAAGCGCTTTATCAGCATAAATTAAACTCGTGCCGAGACACAAAATTTTATCTACACAACACGTGCTATTAACATTCGAAAACAAACACGCAATGTCACTGCACGTCAGGCCAAAGCAATTAATGCAACTTCACACGCATCACCAACAACAACCCAACACAATGCTGCTGCTCAAAATGAAAAATAGAAATTTCACTTTAAAAAAAAATCAATTACCCAATGTAGACACAGGACACTAAATCCCATTCATCTGTAACTCCTCTCCCACAAGGACCTATTCGATCGAGAGATTTACACAAAAGGGAAAGTAAAAATAAAATTGCCGCGACCAAGATTGCATTGCCCATCCATCCATCCATCAACAATCAGTCGTTATATTTGCACCGATAAGAGTATGGTGAGCGATGCTAAGTCCCTTTCAAGCAAAGCAACAACAAATTAGGAGCCCATTAACCCCCATGGATGTGTAAATGACAGCTGGCGGAGGTTTGCAAAATACGTCCCGAGCAAACATCATGCCAATGATGCAATTAATGTACTGGCCACGAGTGAATTAAATGCTCGGGTTATTAAATCCTTTAATTACGAGAGGGAAAAACATCAAATGTTGGTCAACAAACTCCAATCAGTAGAGCGATCAATAAAGTTTTCTAGCCTCCAGTAACGTCGAAATCAGAGAAACCAATCTGCAAACAGCATTCATTTTACCCGTAAAAATAGTGAAGACGAACGAGCCAAAATTTATTTCTTTTCATTTCGAAAACAAAACCAACTTCTCTCTTTCATCTCGCTTCATTATCTTTTCTCCCGAAATGGAACTTTTCGCTCATTTCACCTTACCCCCTCCAATCTCCGTCGCCCCACCATTCCAATTAGCTCAATGTTTGTGTTTTCGTGTTAGAACTCAAAGTCTGCAGCAGCTTCGGCTGTGATAAAACAAACCCCGAATGCACTGTCGAACCGAATATAGATTAAAAATAAATAAAAATCGACTGATAAAGAAAGTTAAGAACCCAAAACCAATTTTCACATTGGCCGTTCGATTCAGAAATCTGCAAACAGCTTTTGACACGTGTCAAGAACTGATCGACCATGAAAACACAATGAAAACACCAGAAATTATTTACTCGTAAATTCAACTTTTCATTTGTGTCAGCTGCTATTACAAAGTCAATAAACAAAACCCAAAATAAAAAAAAAATAAAAAAAAATTTAAACCAAAACGGCACCACCGATACAATCAGAGAGGGATTTTGAGCGTTCAATGAAATCAACTCATCCTTTCAAGTGGATTTGAGAAAAAAAAAAAATAAAAAAAATAAAAAAAAAAAAAAAGAAACAAAAACAAAAAAAAAAAAAGAGAAAAAAAAAAAGAGAAAAGGGGTGTGAAACTCGAACTCATCTCGCCCTAAAAACGCCCGCGTTCCAAATTAGGCGCGCGGGGCATATTCAGTGCGGGTATAATTCAATTTCGGATTTGGCGCCAAGTCTCCTTTCTCCAGGCACATCTCGCCTGCGAAGCAATCCGTTCGGCATACAAAACGCAGGCATTAAGGCGTTTCCGAGACGGTGGCCGATGGGCGCGCAGGGGAACTTCACTTCGCCCAATGGCCCCTCGTAAAACGTGGCTAATCTGACAGGCTTTGGCGCACCCCGGGAAACAAATAAAAGAAAACTCACCGATTTGCCACTGTTCCCATCGAATCACAGCCACTTCCTGCCGTTCCAAAATTGCACTACAAACAAATGAAATAACTAAACTCAAGTCAAGTCAAGTCAAGTGAAAAGAATTAATCCAAATCAAATTACAGTTGTATCCCATTGATGACGCTGCCGAAAAGACCCAGCATGCCCAGAAACTCGATGCAGTCGTGCATTTTCACAACAAATTCCTCCACAACGTTCGAGATTCCGTAAAGCGTCGCACCAGACAAACACAACATGTCGCCTAGCAACCGATCGTTTCCTAAAGAATGCAAATAAAACAAAAGAAAAATATTTCAAAAACCAGATAAGTGTATACAGAGAAAAACACTCGGGCTCGGAATAGTTTGATGACGAAATATGGGCAAAGAAAAAAGAAAAAAAAGAAAAGAAAAGTAGTCACATAAAAATGGAAAAAAGCAAAACATATTTCTTTCTTTATTCTTGATTCGCAGCTACCCCTCGAGGGAAAAAGGCACAAAGTGGCTTACCATGTATATAACCTCAGTTTCAATTTTAAATGCGAGTTTATATTCCGATGGGAATCGAGTTAATTTGTTCCATGAATGTAGAAGGGAGTTTTCTCATGCAAATGGAGGTGAAACTTCCCTAAACCATGAATAATTTGCTCGCGCTTAAATCTCAAAAAGGGGGAAGTTTACCTAAGCGTTCGGCCTTAATCTGCCGCGATCGAGCTCATAAATGCAGTCATCGACGTGCAATGCCTACATTTTTTTTTTTTTACATTTTTTTTTCACTTTAAATTTTAGATTTAAAAAAAAAATTCAAAAACAACACTGCTCTACTTACCTCCGACTCCTCCTTTTCCCTCGTCCACATCAGCCCACACGACGCATCCGACTCCAACCAAACACACTCCCACACCTAAAATGTGCACTATTTTGTAGCGGATTTTCAAGAAGATCCACGATAGAGCCAAAACTGTGGGAATCGAGAAGCAGTCGAGCAACTGGAACGATAGAAAAAGAAATAATGTTTAAAAAATCGTACAAAAACTTATTTTTTAAACATCACAAACAAAACTCAGGTTTGACTTTGTGCGTGCGGATCGAACAAAACTGGCAACGAATTATTCAGTTGACTGGTCACCTGACACTGATTGAAACCCGCAGTACCACACACTGACAACTACTAATGGCGCCAGCTTCACTCATTCATGGACAAATTCCATTAACCAAAGAGATTGCCGGAGGTCGCCAACCTGCACTGTCATGCAGCCAAGCCAACGACGAAGGTGAAAAGGCGGTGCTTTTACAATCTTGCCTAAAACAAACGTGAAATCTTATTCAAAATTTAACACTTGACACTGTACGAACAGAACCATTATAAAAGGTTTTGTAAAAAAAAAAAATCTCTATATTTTTTTCCTAACCTTTCACAAAACATTAACCAAGATAAGAAATCCGTAAAAATTCCAATAAAAATTCAAACAAAAAAATAAAAAGTGAAATTTCAGTTTTTGTTCGAGTAAATAGAACAACGGATTCACGGTCCTTTTTTCTTCTTCTCGCCCCTCTAAAAATCTTTTTCTTTACATCTCAACTAACTTCATTATGAAAAAGAACCTTGCAGGCATTTAAATTAGAAAAACGGAGAGAAGAAGACGAAGAAAAAGAAGAAGTAAAAGAAGAGTCGGAAATGGAGTCGCTACTCGCTAAAGGCGCGCGACTGATGACACCAATCGACAACGGTGCTGCTGTCGAGTCTACCGAAGAGAAATTAAAGACAAAATCCCGGGGCAAAACAGACTCCGACTGAATTACGATACTCATTAATCAAGATTAAAAAAGTCACTAATTAAAAGCGAAACAAAACAAAAAAAAACCCACATCGTTTATCGCCTAGGCCACCAAATGGGGTCTTGGAAGTCTTGGACCCAATTAAGTTTTGCATGTTTTTACCGCATCAGGGCGAGAAGGTTAAATTTGTCTTCCTTTCAGCAATAAAGCCTGTATTTTTAAATTAGTTTTCACTCTTCTAAACGGTTATATTCAAATTTACATGAAAAGCGCCACTTATTTTTTGTCTTGACAATTTTTTCCCTCGTCATTTTCCGTAGTAAAAAAAAGGGATAAGAATTTCGCAATTTTTGCACCAAGATCCAACAATTAATTGAAACAAACCTTCAGGTTTAAATTTTGGTGACTGTGACAGTTTCTGACAGTATAAAAACTGTACATTCGAAGAGTCGTTTCGACTTGTTTATCTGATTTAAAGCTCGTTTAAAACAGGCTATATAAGTTGAACTGAATAAATCTCAAATCTGTGCTATAAAAAGCATGTTCATTAAAAATATTGTCTCGTTCAAAATGTGCCTACTGTGACCAAAAGACGACCTGAAATTGACTGTCATTTCCAGACGTTTAATTGAATGTTAATTTGTGTGCTCTGGTTTACATTTCACTTCTATTTACTGAGCGGTGGTGCGAAACTAAAAGCGAACAAACCTTCGAAAATTGATAAAAATGTTGTTTATTCTACACGAACACGACTTAAACGTCGAATCTTAGTTAATTTATCTATCTCTCCCGCTG
Organism: Strigamia crassipes; assembly: GCA_034683725.1. Lineage (NCBI taxonomy): Eukaryota > Metazoa > Arthropoda > Chilopoda > Geophilomorpha > Linotaeniidae > Strigamia > Strigamia crassipes. The sequence goes on from JAQFXT010000062.1 coordinate 11,147, forward strand.
TGTTGCGAATTTTCTTCACCATTTTATAGAAAACAAGATTTTTTTTTTTTTTTTTTTTTTTTATAAATCAATAAACTTTTTTCTGAATTGGGAAACAGAAACAAAATAGTATGTATACGGCTATAAAGGGAGCTTAGGAATGCAGTGCAATTCACGTGTTTTTCGCACCCATTTCAGCAAATAGTCTGCTTTGAGATACAAGATATCACCCGCCTCGTGCTATACAAAATGGAGATTTTACGTGATCCTCGCTCATGCAGCTCAAGAATAAGGCGTAAAAGGAGAATGCGTTCCTTCTCACTTTCTTTAATCAGGTGTTTGAGGAAGGAAATCATCCATTCCTCTTTTCGTTGCCAACTCCATCTCTTAGATTCAAGTGCGAATACCCGGAATCAATCAGTGGAAATTGTACACGACAATCGTTCTTTCTTCGTTCGTTTCTTGACGAGAAATTAGCTCGATTGAGGAACACAAAATTAAAATTAAAACTACATTGTTTACCTATCTCTTATTTACATGCACATAATCTAAATTGCACATACGGAAATCTTAATTATGCTAATTTCAATTTGTATATGTTTCCAACCACAGAACAAGTTTGGCTTTGCTTGCTTGCTTGATTGATTGCTTGTCCAGCAATAGAAAATTGAAAAATTTAATTTTAAGAGTTCATTATTTACTTTCGTTCCAAATAAAAAAGAAAAAAAATGAAAAAAAACTGTCAAACGCAGAAAAGCTTTAGTGTATTAAATAGATTAGATTTGTGGGCTTAAAAGTCGAAGAAAAAATTGTATTCTAATAAATTGGAAAATATTACAACACCAATTTGCTTTCACGAAACACAATGCCGATAAACAATTTTCGTTTTTTTTTTTCAAATTGAATTTGCCTTTTATAATAGAAATAGCAAACAAAAAGCCATTTCGCAATAGTTTGGATATTTTCAATTCAATTCCCGCAAAATATGAGTTAGGCACTTTACTTTCCATACCAATTTTTATTACATAAAAAAAAAAAAAAAAAAACAGCCAACAAAAATTTCCCATCAAAATGTCCACTTTTTTCGAATGGATGAATGATAATGGAAACCTACTGCTCATAAATTCTAATAAAGATAACTTGCGCCGTCAATGCTGCGATCATTGCGTGTGTTATTTTTACAAAAAAAAAAAAAAAAAAAAAAAAAAAAAAAAAAAAAACAAAAAAAAAAAAAAAACCGTTTAAAAATGCAAGGTAATGATGAAAATAAGTGAGTTCGCATATCCTGCAAATCCAATTCTCGCCTCAATTGCATTGCACAAGTGGACATTTGTTTCTGTCGTGTTAATTGCCTCGCCGTTCATCACCGGAGCATTAAGACGTTCGTGTTGACAGAATCGCATCCCCCTATTCTTCACATCTCACTTTTTCGAAGCCCTCCTCATACCACCACTTTTCACTTAACTAAGTTAGCTGATTACTCGTTCGCTATTGTTGATGCTTGATTGAACTCGCTACAACGACGCATCTCCTTCCTCTCATTACAACGTTCCACCTAATTGCTGTGCCTAAGGGACCGCGTCAGATCATTAATTGGTGCCATTTTTTCTCCCTCCTTTTTTCTTATTCCCATTCGAATTGGATAGAAAAACCTCGATTGTTTCTCCTCCCTCGTTACAACGAAACACCATCCAATCATTAATTAGCACCGCCTCAGCCGATTTAATAGGATGTTCTCGCCTACTGAGGCGAAAATTTGAATTTCAAACGATCCGTAACTGCACCCCTAACACGCCACGTTAAGTTACTTGTAGATGCAAGCTGGCGCCACCTAAAGGCTACCTTAATGGATCCTTCCCAACTCATTATAAGCCTGGTGACTCCACTCTTCACCGTGCACACGGAGATGCGAATGAAAATGAAATGTTTTTCCAGGTAATTTCGCCAGGTTCAATTACACACACCCACTTCAATTTAAGGAGAGAAAAAATACGTAAAATAAAAAAATAAGAGTAAAGGCTTATTTTACGTCGCGCCAAAAATACGCCTCAACAAATTGAAAATTTCCTGTCACTTCGCACCGACATACTGTATACGTGCTTTCACATCCATGCAAACTCGTTAAGTGTTTATAACGTCAATCCTTTAAAAAAAATACTCTTGGCGTCATGGTGAACACATTTTTTCTTGTGTGCAACTTTTCAAATTTTTTTCAATTTAGAGGACCAAAATGGTCGTAAAATGAAAAAATAGGGTCAAATTAAAAATTGAGTTGAACTTTTATCCGTTAATTTATTTTCTGGCTGGTAGCCAGACAGTGTCTGCGGGCAGATTCTGCTTAAATAAAATTACACAAGGACCACTAAACACCTCATTTAAACGTACCTGCACACTAGTCAGAGTGGTGTAGTGATATGCTTTGACGACCAGGTAGTTGGCTTCCACGTCTACGAGAGCCAGTAGAAAATATTTCCAACCCCTGACGCGAAGAATCGGGATGAGGCCGCGTTCCCCGGACCGACACGCGAGGCACGTCGTGTACACCATACACAACAGGACGTAATTGAGAAAACTTTGTGCTGAAATGAAAACAAAAAATTAAAAATTAAAAATTAAAACTACAAGTTATAAAAAAAAAAATAATAATTCCATATTAAACGTGCGCAGATGCGATGTATGACTAGACTACCGTTTTCAACCCCGTGATAAGAGAACTGCAGCCCATTTATCTAGGGAGTTAGACTTAGTGTATTATCTCGAAGCAAAATTCCCAGGTGTTTTTCTGGCACAAAATAACCAACCTCCTGGTAAATGTTTTGAGGTTATCACCCACTAATGCCAGAATAATGACGTCCATGCACCATATTTCACTTTTAATTCCTTCTTTGCATGCATTTTACTTTCAGATTATTTTTTTAATCACAACTTCATATTTTTTTTATTCCTTCACTTGGTCAATATTTACAAGAAAATCACTGATTGTTTTCAACCTTAGCGCACACAAAAATAAAATGAACAAAAAGTTGTCATTTCGCCACGATTAAGATAAAATACTCAAATTTTAAGGCTAATAGTGACTATTACTATTAAGATTTTGCTAATCCTTTGAGGTTAATGCGTTGAAAAACAATTATTTTCGGATATATCAATATCATCAATTCGGAGTTGACTCAAATGACGTAGTTTTTGCTTAAAGGAAAGCCAATCTGATATAAGTAATGTTGTCTAAGCCATCTGCAAGCTACGATACGAAATGTTGGTAAATACCGATGCATTACACTCATTACGCAAGTAAACAAACTGGACAAACTTTCCCTTTAAGCACCAAAATAGAAAATAGCAAGCATCGGTTAATTTTGTAAATAAATTGAACTTGTCACGATAAAATATTGCACAAACAAGCGGGAAAAAAACAGAAATAAAACTAGAAATAAAAATCCCAATGGACGCATTGACGTTAATGTCTAAATTATTTATTTAAAGTTGCGGGCTCGCCATAAAAAGTTGTTAGTTCGTGGTCAGAGGAGACGTAAGAAGTGCAGTTGATGATTAATTTTGAAACTCTCTTTCCGGTTGTGTAAACTTTGTCCGTAGGGATAGAATGCGAAAGACTTAGTAGCGTTGTCAAGAAAAGAAGAGATTAGTTGAACAAAATAATTTATTAAAGCCACACGCAAGAAAGGAATTGCCATCAAATCTAACTTTGCACCCACCAGGAGTTTAAAGAAGAACCACAACATTCGTCTTTTGATATTCATTAAAAATAGGAGAGGAAAAAAAATTTTTTTCTGACGCGGTACATTTTTCAAATTTTAAGTTATTTCTTATGTATATTAGTAAAGAAAAGAAAAAAAAAATTTTCTTTCTTTTTCCTAAAGAGGATGAATGAATAGTGACGACTGAAGATGTTTCATATATTTCAAAATTTGAATTTTCTACTTTTTCGTACGTCAATGAATTAATTTTAACGTTTAACATGCAAAGTGTCAACATTACCGCAACTTAACGAGCAGAATGAAAGTCGTAAAAAAATGTAATTTTATTAAATAACTTTTTTGATGGCCGCTCAAAAATCATCACAACACGACGCAAATAATTACACTGTAGTTCTGCAAAGTGTTCACAGTGTTGTTCAGTTTATACAAGTGAAAATTGAATTCGATGGCGCATCTTGGGATTGATTTGAAAATAAATGCAGATAAAATCAATTTTTTTCGCGTTTGTTTTCCTGCACATTTTACAAACAAATCTCAGAACATCTTGAAATAACAAGATGTATTGACAGAGAAGCAATTTATATTGCGCATGAGAAAAGCCCGTGGTACAGACAACATGACATTATGCCGTCATAAATAACCAAACCCAAAAAATAAAAAAATAAAAATAGTGGAATAAAAAAAATAAAAAAATGTCCATCCAATTTTTACAAAGTGATACGAAAAAAAAGTGAAGACCCTTTGCTGTGTCGAGAAAGCGACGCTGTCATTTCACCAATGTCCAACCAAATTGTTGGAGCGATTGACTCTTCGAAGAAAGATCAAGTTTGCTCTGTCTGCGTATTTGCTCGTGGCGCCACCTTGATTCATATGATAATCCTCACGTCACGATGAAACAACTCCCCCTGCAAACACTTGAGCAAAGACGTCACGCAATTCGTGAAAGAAAAGGAATAAAAAGCACTTGCAGGAAAGATCCAGACAAACATATAAAAGAATAAAATAATGAGCGGGTTGCGCATTCCGTTCATTGCACATTCCATTCCTGTGCGCGTCTCCTAAATTTCATGTTCTTGTCCCAAGAGGCATTTTGACTCGTAAAAAAACCGCGACCGAATTCACTAAAAGCGAAGCGTAAACAAATGAAATTTCACTTAACCGCATTTTTATCTTCCTCACAAAATGTTGAGTAGTTTGCATCAATTGCATTTTTATTCATCGTTCCCTTGTCCATTTTTATATTAAAAATAAATAAATAAATAAATAAATAAATAAATAAAAGTGTCTGCGTCTATTCAGTCTTCTAATAAAGCATCAATAGCAAATATAAAATTGGATAAAACTCGAATGCAACTTTTTTTTGAAAAAATATTTTTTTCTTTTTTTCTTCTGTCCTTTTCTCTCCAGTTCACTCGAATTATCTCCTTTGTACGAAACTTTTATGATGTTAAACAAAAAAAAAATAAAGGCAAAAGAAGGGAAAAGAAAAATACAAATAACGAGGTAAAAAAAATTATTTTTCTCAAACTTGGAAAGATTCTCCAACTTCCTCCTCATCCAAACACCATATCAGTGCCATTCAACGGTAGAAATGAAGAATAGCGCCAAAGGGAGAATGAAACTCCACTCAACCAATTCGGAAGAAAGAAAAGAAAAAAAAAAAAAAAAAAAAAAAAAAAAAAAAAAAAAAAAAAAAAAAAAAAATGGCGTACAGAAATAAAAATTAATCAATAAAAAAATATTTACAAAACACAGGTGCCAGAATTAAAAAAGAAAAAGAGAAATAAAAACAAAATAGAAATAAAAACATTTTGTATTCCTACGAGACGCAATGCAGCTAAGTTAAGGGGCAGCAAAAGCTTCCAATAAATAAATTTCTTTTTCTGAATTCACTTTAAAGACGAAATAGCGAAAAGTTTTAACGTTTTCCCACATTAATGACATAAATTCTTGCGTATATAAATTTGAACCCCGTGTTTAGCATTAAGTGACGTCAAAAATGATCTATTTTAACATAAATCACTCCGTCACTTTTGTTGGCGTTAAATAACTTCAAGAGTGTTTTTGAAGATTCGCGCAAGATTTCCAAATGTAAAACCCGTCGTTATTCCCCTTGAAAAAAAGTTATTTACAGCAGAAAAGACTTTATTTACTTTATATAAACGAAAAACCCACAATGTATTTTTGAAAGTAAATTGATTTCGAAGGGTCAGAGGCTGTCTCCCTTGATTGACTGGGGTCGTTACAGGTGAAGAGACGCTAATGAACCCCGTGCGTCCCATGGCCTAGGGCGAATTCTCAAGCCGGAGATGTAAAAAGTGGAGGAAGAATAAAACCATCGATCCTCATGCCATCTCGGCGAGAATTTATGACGAGGACAAATCAGAAGTGTGGTGTATTACCAATTGCACACAGTTATTATTCATTCGGCGACGTGATATGGAGGCACAAATTGGAATTTACTGAAAGTGAACGCTTTTTTCGCCATTCGTGAAGCGTGACTCCATTTCATCAGATTTATTCGCAGGTAGCACATAAAAAACACATTCTCCGCATTCACTTTCAATTATCTCGACTAAAGCATTCAAAAAAAAAAAAAAAAAAATTCCATTTCGAGTTATCACTAAAAATATATCTTATTATGCCATTAGGAAATTTTAATCTGGTATCAAATATATAAATTTAGTGCGATCTGCGATCCATGTGCAACGTCAACTCGAGTTACTTGTTTATCTAGTCGAGTTAGCTGTCGAATCGATCGATGAAAATTGAATGCCATCGTCAATATTTCAACGTCTCACGACCGAGTTAGCGTTCATTTGCGCACCGTCACATCCCATTGACTGCCATCTTTCCTCCGGCCAATCAGACAACTTCTTATTAAACCCCCAGGGGATGAAAGGCAGGGGGAAATTCGGGTTTCAATCTTCTCCAATAACATTCGTTTTTAAAAAAATAAATATAAAATACAAAATGGTGTTATAAACCGATATTACGAGGCCCGCCAACACTCGGATCAAAAGCAACACATCTTTCCCGACATCTCGAAGAAGCTCCCAACTGACTTAAGATCTACAGCATCTCCCAAACGGACAACAGAAGCAAGTGAGCGAATCGGACCAAGCTCACTGAAACAAGTAAAGCGGGGTGGGAACGCAACAAAAATACAAAAAAATAAATTCTTTTATTCCTTCTGCCATATTTTTTTTCTTCTTGTAGTAGGTGCATTCGAAAATAGAAATATTCTGGCGCTTCTTTTCAGCAAATGTCACGTCACTAGTCACTTCCGCAGCAAAACGCAAACTGGACGTGCAAGCTAGTCCGTAGAAAAGTGTCGTAACGTTTCGCATCAGTCCGTTAACTAAAACAACAACAACAACAACACATCGTATACTAAAACAAAAATAACAGTTATCATTCATTTATATGAATGACCAATGAGACACTGTTTATACCGCCATAGTGCAGCCCCTTGTGCTTTCCTGCAGTGCTTTGTTTTAAATTCCCACAAGAAAATGAGATGCGAAGCAATAATGTGAGAATCGTCACGTGCTTGGCAAAAACTTTATAAATAAATGTTTGCGAGAAAGAGTGAGGATGGATACCTATATGTTCTTGTACAAACTCCCTGAGCAATCTAAAGTCGGGTATTCACCCGAGTGGTGCAAAGATCAAAGTTTCGCAAAGCTACTGGTATGCATATGCAACGAGTGTATAAACTTTAAGAAATTTAATACAGCACTAATCCAATTCATATCGATTTTCTGATTTCTTGTTTATATTTTTTCCACTAGATTACCGCTAATCATCTTAACGTACAATCTATTCCCCGGTGGAAGATTTTTTCACTTGAAAAAAAATCGTCCAGAATTCTTTCGCAATTAAAAAAAAGAAGAAAAAAAAGTTCGCTGACGATAATTCACCGATAAAAATAGATTTTATGAAAAAGACAGTTTTGAAAAGAGTGAATGCAATCTCGTTTCCAGTGGCCCTCGAGTACAAATTGTTAACAAATCTGTCACCAGGGGCACAGTGGAGAAACGCTTAAATGCGCCTATCAAATATCCATTACAATTTTACGAGTGTCCTGAAGAAAGGTAAACGCATGGATTCGGCGAGGCTGAGTGGGTGGGTAGGAGAGGAAGTTTCTTATCGAATCCAATCCATAAGCGTTACTGGGATATTTATCCAAATACCGCGCAGTGGCCGCGACAAGAGGAAGGAGGTGAGGTCAACACGTCATCTTAAAGCAGCTTCCAGCATTAAGCACTCTGGAGGATTTGATGCCTGATCTCTAAAGATCGCCTTCTGCCTTGTGGGGATTTGTCACCGACCAGGGGGTAGCGTGTTTGTTTGTCACAGCACGACCACCCGCCATGACAACATCACTGTACCACACTGAGCACGCAAATGAAATAGAAAAACAAATGATAAATTACTGTGGCTGCATTCGATAGAAACTTTTTCGCATTTCCCGCGATAAATATGAGCTTATCACGTCCGAAGCAATCTTTAAAGATTTAGCTCGTATACATTTGTCACACCAATCTGCAAAAATGAAGCTATTCAAACATGTTTTTCCGGCTTTTTTTTTTTTTTTTTTTTTAAGATGGAGATTTTTCAATGTGCTTTAAAATTAATTCAAGTAAGCTAAAACTTGAAGATGGATGAGGGCTTTGAAAAGTTTGCAAATTTCATTTTAATAAATAAGCTCTCCGACCTTGCTGGTCGGTCATCCTCAGGTCGCAGTCGCAGTCATCAGTACTGCAAACATTAGCAACTTGAGGATTACAAGCAAGGTCAAACAGCTTAGTGTTTTTATTACAGTCAAGTTTTGTGATCACTTCTATCTGGATAAAAATATCAAAAAAAAATTTAAAATTTAAATATTAAATCATTTTCAAAGTATTGCCGGTAACTTTATAACTATTTGAATTAATTCTTTTTTGTTATTTGAGAAATCAGTTTTAAATTTCATGTGCATAGAAAAGAAAAAGAAAAGACAAAAAAAAGCCTTTCGAAAATTGAATTAATGAAAAATGAGATTTGATACAAAGCATAAAGAACACATATATCCAATTTAAAATAGAAATAACAAAAAAAAAAAAAAAAAAAACATCTCTTCTTTTACATACTTATTTTTCGGCAAACAAACTATTGTCAATTTTAATTCTCTTCTCAGAAAATCTCAATTTACAAAATGAAGTTTGGGTATATCCATCTCTTTTAACGTCAACTCACTACCAAAAAAGAAAAAGAAGATAAAACAGAAAAAAAGAAAAAAGAAAAAAAAAAATCTCAACTTTCCTTCATCCAAAACAATATTTTCTTTTAAAATCAACAACGAATGATGTTACGTTCCCCCTTTCTTTCCGTTTAACGAGCACGTGCCTAAAGTGAAGGCAACTTCATTTCTTAATTAGCAATTTTTCTTCCCCTTTCTCTACCCTCCGCAATCTCATCCATGAAAACACGGCACAATTGCATTTTCTCCCCGAAAGATACCCACAAACCTTACTACAACGACCCTCAACTCTCTCCGCGTCTATTTTGCAAAATCGAATATGGCATCGAACTCGATTCGATGCCAGTTCCTGCTCTCTAATTAGCCTCTCCGTTTGTTCTCACCCTCGTCCTCGCTCAGGTCAATCAACCTAGCGTTCTTTTTATTTACCTCGCCTAATTTTTTCTCCCTTGCTTAACATAACAGACGCAGATTAGGTTTACGCGACGTTGCATCCACCTCCGGCGTAGATCTTTCTCATAGCGAAACACAGACGACATAAGAAATATAAAAGAGGGAAAAAATGCAGTAAAAGCCACGGCAAAATAGATTAGGCAGCGGCGACAGATGGGCGCAGCATCCGCCCCCGCAAACGCGCCACCTGGGAAAGTTAAAAGGAAGACACACACCAGGTACACAATAAAACACGAGAAAATTACCAAATGTAATTTCAAGAGAGATCATTTTAAAAATTGAACGGGGCAAATTTAGAAATTGAGCGCACTTATACACATTAAGCACCCTTCCCCCCCCCAAAAAAAAAATAAAAAAATAAAAAAATAAAAAAAATAAAAAATAAAAGGTTTTAAAAAATCCAATAAACAAATATAAAGTCACAGAAAAAAGCATTCTCTTCAAAGTAGCATCGTTGTGTTTTCTTATTGGCTTAGGATTAGAAACCCAAACCTCCATATAACGCAGTCTCCCTTCAATTTCTCTCGCCAGGGGGTCGTTAAAATAGGGCAACACGCGACGCACCAGGCGTCAGATGCCAATTGATGACGCTCTACTGGCGCCTGTCGTTGCTGCCTTGCGTCCTTTTTGCACCCGCTTCTCACGACTTGCGTGCGTGACATTTTCATTTATTCTCGACCACCAGCCCCTATAATTGAAGGCCTGAATTTCCATAATTTCCATAATTATTACGCAGGAATTCATCTTATAAACTCGAACTTCTTGCTCAAAGTTGGAGAAAATAGTTGAACTAATAAGAGAAGTGCGACATGTTTTTTTTTCTCTCTCTTCATTTCTGTATTAAAGTTCAACAAATTCAAATTCAAATTCAAATGCACTCGTATTACACATACAGTATGCCATGCAATAATACACCACCACAGCTTGACAAAGCCGTTCCGAGGATATTTTGAAAATGCCGCCCCTGTGATAACAGCGGGAGACCAACAGAATGACCAGAAAAGCCGTTCTCGCTCATTTTGGAGCCATTTTGGGGTGGGCTCTGGAAAGGGGCTGAAAAAATGTTGATTTTTACTGCTCCAAAATGATCTGTTTTAGGATTTTGCCACCTTTTATGGGATGGCAAAATCCTTCAAGAAGGGGACACTAAATTTCAAAAACTTTAAAGAGCTACGATAGCCGTTTTCTCCGATTGTGTCGCCTCGTCGCCTCATGGGTAGGCAGTGAGCACGACCCAGCAGTAAAATAATGTTCGACAGTAAAAATGTTCTTTTAGTCTGGAATTTTCAACGTGACGTTTAAACTTCGTTTTTTTTTTATTCTTTTCAATCGAGCAAGATTTAATAAGAGCAAATTCGTGGCGTTTTCAAAAAAGGCTGTAAAAAGTGTTTTAAAATGTAAACTAATCTTAAATTTCAAAAGGTAACCTGCAATAAAAATCGTACAATTTGTAATTTCTAAACTAATGTTTCAATTTAATAACCAGAATTATGTGATGTCACTTATGGAATACCATCGTAAAACTCTCAATTTAAATTGACTGTCCGTTTATTACGGCGTAATGTGATCCGAGTTAAGTTTAAGAGTCCGGTTTTCGTTTTTTATTTTATTTTTACTGTTTTAAAGCCCATTTCGTCCAAGAATGAAAGACATTTCAATTGCTTTTGTCGACTTTTTATTATTGCAAAATTTAATTCAAACAATGAGATAAATAAATAGAAAAAAATCGACGTAACTAGACCTAGAGAGAGAAAGAGAGATCCTGTGTTTATGCCACCAAAAAAAAAGACAAAGAAAAAAATAAGGCAAACGATAAGAAAGGTGCGAAAATCGGATGGAAAAGCGAGATAAGGTGCAAACAGAAGTGCGAGATGAAGTTCGAGATCGAGCGAAATCTGATGCGAGATGAGCTGCAGATTGAGAGAGAAAGAGAGTGAGAAAGAGTGAGAGAGAGTGAGAGAGAGATAAGTGAGAACAGAAGCACAAGAACAAGTGCGAGATCGAGCAAAATCGTGCGATACCTGATGCAGCGAGATAAAATAAGATAAAATGTGATAACATGAGATAAAGTGTAATGCGGAAAACCGATCAAAATAGAAGGCGAAATAAACCTCAATTTCCGAGATTCTACTGTATATATATATATATAAATTTATATATTTTAATTATGTAGACTCTTATTTATATACTACATCAACACACGTAATGTTTTAAAAAAAAAAAAATATTTGCAATGCTCTCCGTAGGGCTCCGTAACTTCCTAAATTGTGCACCAAATTGTGCATTTTTAAGCCTTAGTCTTAACTCAATTAGAGGAAAAAATAAATGGAGATAAAACCCTTTTTCCTTTTTTACTGACATTTAGTTTGGATGACATGCCATCAACTTGACTTAGGCGGATTACGTTCCCAACTGCTGAAATACTAAATTAATTCCAGAGGGCTTAGATCGCAATGGGATAATACACGAGTCACATTTTATTACTGGCTCAGGTGAAGGCGGTAACAAATCCCATACCTGAGTACCCGACGAGGAAAGGGAGTTGTCCTTCATCCAACACCCTCTCCCTCTTTCCAAACCGCACACACGCGCGAACAACAAATACCTCCCGAAGGAGAAGGACAAGAAAAACTTCACCCAACCAACGTCTGTAATTAAGTTCCCAGACCAACAATTTTCACTCTTCAAAGATTAACTCCACGTCCATACAACTGGAGAATAATAATCAACCGTCTGCAAACCCCCCCACCCCCACCAAAAAAAAAAAAAAAAAAAAAACAAAAAAAAAAAAAAAGAAAAAGAAGAAGAAAAAAAACTTACCTGTTGGCACCCTGACAGCAAAATGGCTGCTCAGATACTCGCTGCTGACAGCAGTGCCACAAATGAACGCTGACAGCAGCTGCCCCAATAAGATCGCCTTCCAAACTTCCCTGTCAAAGACAAACAGAAAAGTGTTAAAGTATCGTTGAATGGAAGTAAAGTGCGCAACAATAAAACTAGCGGTTTTCTATTGTCGTCAAAAGGGGTGTTCGATTCATGTCTGAAAGGTGTTCCTTTTCCACCTCAGCTGGAGACGTGCTATTCATAGCCAACTTATGAGACTTAAACAACCCAAGTTGAAAAGCTCCGCCTGCATCCACTTCACACGAATACACCTCTGCAATGCAGCCAAGCGTAAATAGGAGATGGCAACAAGCAGCTGCAAAGCACTGAATAGCCCAACATCTACGAGTGGATGCCCGGCCCCCGTTGACTCTAACGATACCAATACAGCCGGAAGGATTTAAGCGCAAAATAAGTGTGTGAATATCGTATAAAGAGTAGGTGCATACCAACATGGCGAGACATTTTCGCAGTTTCTACACTTTATATTCGAATCAAGACAAAAATGTTGGAGAAATCGCCAATCATCTGCATTTTCAAAACGTTTGCGGTGTGTTTTTCTGACAATTTCATTAGGTTAATTCCAATTACAAAATTTTCGCTCAAATTATTAACTGATTGAAAAATTATGACAACGTGCGTTTTTTTTAAAAAAAATTTTGTTTACTTCTTTTGGAAGCAAGTTGACGATCATCTTGTTCGCTGAAAATGAGAAATTGCTAATGTTATGTTTCATTTTTTACAATTTTTAATCAAATATCGTAGTAATTGGTGTTAGAAAAATAAGTGGCAACGAACATTTCAATTTAATTAAACTCAAAACGATTCCCCATGCAACTCAATGCAAAGAAGAAAAATGTGAAACATGTGCCAAAATCACAACTTGTTTTTCTCTCGTTCCAAATCTTATTTCCACATCTTGCTTTCAACTTGACTGATTTCCCTTATGCTGCACTCACGAGGGAGGACAACGAGCCAATCAGATGCCAATGTGATCAGCAAATTCACAACTCACCATCGTTTAACAGCTAAACTTTTAAAGACAAAAACACGCCAATAAAAACCTCCAAATCGTAAAAAAATAAACAAAACAAAACAAAAACAAAATTGAAGCAAAATAAAATTTAAAAAAAAACAAAAAAAAAAACATTTTGTTCGATGCTTTCCTCCATCGTCGTCAAGTGAAATAAGTCGCTCATCAAATCGACACCAAAAGTCCTTCTCGACCAAAGATGGAAGAAACAAGTCCGCTTGCCAAGAGTGCGCGCGAGTGCGCGTGAATCCCCATGGTAACGGAGATCAATCGACAGAGAACAAGCACTTGAGACGCTCCCAAACCGTTGTTCCTTCGCAAAGAACACCTCTCCCACACACCACCCTTCGTTGCAGCATCCCCAGATGGTGAGCACAACACACCCCTCTTTTTCCTTCGTCGCTAAGGGGGGGGGTCTCTCGACGCCAAATTCAACACTCTTAAATCGGAAACCCGAGTCGATGGAGCGAACACAAGGCCACTGATTGGCGCCAGGTCCACGAACGAAAAGAGGAAGAGCTCTACTTCCTGTCTAGTAGCTACTTCCGTCCAAGTCTGTGACACGGTTGTGCGCCTCACGGATCAATTCGTTTGCGCATGCTCAACAAGATGATGATTTATAATAAAAAAAAAAATTTTTAAAAATAAAAATTTGTTTATTGTGTACATGCGCTGAACTAATCATTAATTTATTTCATTTAATATTATATATAAAAATATATATGTATTTATTTTGATCAAATGTAGAATCGATTCGAGCAAAGTGTAAGTGTTCGAGGCAGACCTTGCAATTACCAAGAGTTGAATGGAAGTAAATAATGATCAAAACAGTTGTTTTCGAACGAGTTATTCAGCACGCCACTTACACTTATGGAATTTCGCAGTGGATATGATGCAGCTGTCATACGCAATGATGCTTTTCACAAACAAGAGTGGACACAAACAAGAGTGACAAATGTGGTCATTATGTGGATTCTGGTGTTGCCGTTGTGTTGAAGTGTAGTGCAGTGATGCCAGGATTAAGCATGTGAATAAGGTTTCATTAGTCACTTGCACGATCCAAAGCAAAGCCGAAATCACTTTAATCCGCTGTGTGAAAAAGTGGCTAAAAGTGAAATAAATCGCCTCGATAAGTTGCTTCTAATTTGATTAAACGCCAGTTCGCGTGAAATATTAATTCCAAACGTGGTCAACGCGATTTTTCTCCGCTTTGCTTTAAATTTGACGAGAAAATAAACGCGAAAACACGACTCGCTGCAATTCCAATGGTTGTCACGGGGATGCTGCGAATTTAATAATGCTAGTACCAGCATTCATATTGCAAATTAGAAACCAATCTAGATTAGTCAATAAATCCTATTTCGCTGGGAAATTAAATAAATTGAAATTAGTACCAACTACAATAACAATTCAACAACAAATTAAAATACTACTTACTTCTTATTCTGCGCCTTGGCAATGCCAAGGCAACGACCGTTAGCGCTTAGCACGCGATCTTTTCCACATAAACAAGTGTCTAAACATAGGTTTTCTATTACAACTAGTGAAGCGTTAGTAATAACTTCATAATTATTAGTTATTACCATATCTATAGCGTCCATGTTTAAGTGTCAAGTTAAATTTTTTTTAAATTTGAAGAAAAAAAAAAATCGCTTTAATAGTCGACACAAAGCAGGTTTATCGACTGTTTTCCCAGCTTGAAAGAATCACAAACGTGCAAAAAAAAGAAAGACGAGATCGAAGTAACAACATGCTAATCAATGTTTCAAGAAAAATTAATGATCGCGCATAAAAACAAAAACAAGAAAAAGAAAAATTAAAAAAAAAGAAAAGAAAGAAAGATAAATTACAGATTCTAATCGGCTTAAATGAACCTCCAAAGGTCATACTCATTCAAATGTGTCATAATGAAATAAGATTCACAAGCAGAAGAATTCAAAATTCAAAGTTGCTCATTATTTATTATAAAGACACGACGCCCAAGCCCCAACCGTATCTAATTTGTCACGCATCTATGAATGTTAATTTAGAATTAAAAAAAAAAAAAAAAAAATCGTTCCAAATGGCCAATAAACAGCCGCAACTAAGAAGATGAAAACAAATCAATGTCTATAATTAGAAAATATTAAATCCGACTCACACGTTGATTACTTAGTGCTTGCAGCACTTTTAAAGTGTGCCAGATTCAAATTTTGCAGCTTCAGAATTCCATTTACACCACCACTTTCCACATCTTCATCTAATACGAGACAACTTTTCTGTGGTTCTTAGACACTTAACCAAAACCCCCGAATAAGAATCATAAACATGACAAATACACACTCTGAAAATGAATATTCAGCACCAAAAGAAACCTTGCCACACTTACTACACAACTTCCGATTAAAAGTTTCAAACAACCATTATATAGTTGTATTCAACAAAAATGAAAAGCCAATGCAAAGCGAACCAAGCGGGAACAAACCTACTGGAAATGATTTTTGTTTTATTTTTCCAATGCAACCGAACCATTAAAAGCAGAAAGAAAAAAATGATGTTTTTCAATCCGCATGAGATGCGCACAATGGTGATGAATTATCCAATTCCTTTCAAAATTCGCCAAAGAACACAAAATTCATTAATTCTCGAGTGCAATTTTCTTGCACCACAAGACATAAATTAAGGAAATCATCATTTTTGCTTTCCGAATAAAAACAGATAGAAAGCACCAACAAGCGACGAGAGAGCACGTCCCTAGTCGGTTCGAAAAACCAGATTACTCGCCATTAATCAAGTGGCGGCACCGTGCAGTTTCGTTCTGACCTCATCTCAATGTCAACTGGTCCTCAACATTCGTTAGAAGGCGCCTTCTAATCCTCATTCCACAGCGTGCCGATCGATGCCATTTGCAATTGATTAAAATAAGTCGGCAAAACGAAGTTGTTTATTTACTTTTTTCTCCTTTTTTTGTAGATAAATGCAAAACTAAACACGGCAAACGCAGACGAACAGCTGCAAACAAAACGCACCAAGCGAGAAAAATAACTCAACCGAAAAATACCTCTGGGAATTTAAGAAAATATTTTGATTTTGAATTTTTTGTTATTTTTTTGTTATTTTTTTTTTTTAAATGAAAAATATTCTCGACGGTATAAAATTGAAAATATTTGTCCAAGTGTATTACGCAACGAGTCTGGAGTGGCCGCTCATCAACCCAACCGCAGTTAACTTGTATCGGAGATTAGCAGATTATTTGGGCAAGAATTCCAACAACTGTCATCAAATTGAGAAGCGACCAAAGAGACCGCCGATGCGGTCACTTGGTCCAATCAGCCAATGCGTGTCCTCAATTAGACGCGCCGGTTTGTACGGGTTTTCAAACCACATCTCTCATCTTGAAAACGCTATTACAATCTGTGCTCGCACCGCTAGAGTGCGCCCTATGCCTAATTAATTAACCATTGTTAATGGAACAACACATCATTTGCGACATATTCGTCCCGAGCACCAAATCATTCATGAGCATGAATCATGGGCACGCACACCTGACCTGTCATCATTTTCATATAAACCAATTACTCGAGCGGCTTACAATTAAAACTACCGTCAAATTCAATCCCAACCACTTCACTCGCTAGCTACCGAATACCATTCAGTTTGAAACTTTATCAACAAAATTCAGCAGCAAATATTTAATTTTTATTTCGCTAATTGCAAAACAAAGTTCAACTATGCTAGAACGTAAATAACAAAAAAAAAAAAAAAAGAAAAGAAAAAAAAAAAGAAAAAAATCCTCCGCCTGATGCTTCACTGCATAGCACTGATTTCCTATCAATTCGTTTTGGTGCATTTCGGTGAAAAAGATTTCTATAAATGGAGGGAACGAAACGATTGAAGCGTCACATTCATTCAATACGACCGGAAATAGTGGTTTTCCGTTCAGCTGGTTTCGTGTGTGCATAGCAACACATCGTCTCGAAACTAAGGGATGGAAAGGAAGGGCCAAGGTGAAATGATTGTCATCTTAAACGACTGCATCTCAACGATTAATTGAATTCACGCCTGAAAACGTGAAACGACATACGGCGGCACCTAGGGGAAACATAAATTAAAGTTCACCACCCTTCATTTAATATTTACTGACAACACAGATAAAACGCACGTTGCCATGCCAACCGTGATCCAAATTCAAAAGCGTTGTCATCTACACCCATAAATAAAGTAAAAACTCACCTCACTCGATGATTAGTGTCAACAAATAAATTCGGCACGATGAAACGGGCCCGACCGAGTAAAAAAGGGACGGCAATCATTAGCGTCGTTAATATTCTCAACTGCTTTTACGGCTGCGCCATAAATACATTATAAAATGGAGACCGACTGTGTGAAACACGTGTTTCTATAACCAGTTACTCGACACTCCTCGACCCATAAATCTTGTCGACGCCAGAATGACTCAATTAAAATCCATAAATTTCCACCGCCCTTGCCCGTCACCTCACGTACTTCATTAGAGACACGCTACACAATTGCAATTCAACGTGTCGTATCTCGTCCGCGACGGACGTCAAATATACCATTCTCCTTCCCCCACTCGTGCAATGCCCTTTTCTTTTCGCAGCTTTTTCCATTCCTTTTTGATTGAATTTCTAAAACCATTTCAATTCTTTGCGACCTCGGTAACCGCCGGTAACAGTAAACGCCAACAGACGCAGCTGCGTGAAATCCGTCAAATAGCAAATACACAATTCTTAATTCCGGATCAAATAAATCCGGTGCAACTTTCCCCAGCTTTAAAAAAAAAGAGCAAGTCCTTGCTCCCTGTTTTCAAAAGTTTTCAAAAGAACTTCGCAGTTCTCCGATTCCATCGTACGACACCCAACGGTGATGACGAGTGGCTCCACTAACTTTTCAAGATGGTGTGGGAGGAGAAGACGAGGGGTGTCTCAGAGGCAGGAAGGTGTGTGGTTGAGCGCGAGAAATCGATCGCAGAACGCCGTTTTCAGAGCAACCGCCGGGGCCAAATTGCCCGCCAGTACGGCAGGGAAAAAAGGCGGCCACACCACTCGCAATTACCGCACCAGGCGGAGTCGAGACCATCGACAAAAAAGGCTCCCACTACTACTTCCCCCTCTTTCATTCCCATCCTCCCTACAAACACATTTCTCTCATTCTATTGCTTTTTTCCTTCCTTTTCTTTTAATATGAAGCAGCAAAAATTCACGGCATCAACGGATTGCGAAAAAAGAGAAGGAAAAAAGAGCTACCCCGGTTACTTTAACTGCCCACCAGTGCGTTTTACGACAGGCACAGGCAAAGGTCATCATCCGCCCACCCTAACCACTTTCCCTTAACCACGTCCCTCGTCCTACATACAATCAATCTGGTTGGATTTCATGAGACCCAGGGCCAACTGGTTTTTTTTTTTAACCCTCCTTCTTCAATACACCTTTGGCCATAAAAAGTGGCGCCAACGTTCAAGTGGCACTTGAGGGACCCACTCCTGCAAAAGCGACACTCCTCCCTTCATAAAAAGTCGGCTTTATACGATACCTACTTGAGCACCTGTTATTTATTACTCGCATGACGTTTGATAGGTAGAAATTTATGTAATTGTATTTACAACATTTCTCTTTCAAAAAGAAAAAAAATAAAATAAAATAAAAACAAATAAAAAACAAAAAACTTCTCCCTTCTTATCTTCTTCTCACTTGTGTGAGATAAAATAAATCAAATCTTCCTACATAGACAAATGTAAACACAATCTGAGAATGTTGTACAAGAAAACTGCTCCAACACAATTGCAAACTTTGTTAAGTAGTAAAGCCATATATTCATATGAATAATAAATAAATAATGTTATATTTCCACCTTATAGTTTATAACTCAACCATAACCCCCCTTTCTAGTTTTGCAGTATTGCTTATTTGTGATTACCATATATAAATTATTTACAAACTTCTTTGCCATGTAGAAAATCAGTAACCGGCCATCAAAAATCTTGTTTGTAAAAGATTAATTTCTGAATAAAATAAATCTCCAGTCTAGTCAGTAAAAGATTGGACTGGTGCTCAAGGTAGACGATAACCCTAACATTTGATGCACCACATGACTGATTTTCTTTAAAAAGTACTAATTTTTTTGATATTATATAGCGACAAGTTCATAAGTAACATTATTTATTTGTTGATGTCATACAATTCCCATGTTATCCCATCGCTTTAATTAATGCAAGTTATTGCAAAGGTTTTCTCCTTACAATACAATTACGTACATCTTCTAGTGTTCTAAAGTGTCCCTTTGATGTCAGTGGTTATAAATTCTTGTTGCATGATTATTAGGACTGAAAGATGGGTATAATTAGCCAGCAAGCAGACATTATGCTGCGTTATGGTATTAATTCCACCTTTTTCTTCGCAAAATTAAAGCTTTGTGTATCCAAACTTGCGTAATGTGTGTGTGTGCAGGGGGATGTGTATTTATGAGTGACTGCTAGTGGGTTACCCGTACGCGTTGGTATTTTATGTTGTCAGCTGCACATGTAAGATTGCAATGTGGTTAACGTGTGTTTTTCTTTTTCGTAAGCTAGACAGTTAAGTTCCTAATGTACAGAATGATAGAGTAAATTTTTCCTTGTTCCTGACTTTTCTAAAATAAAACACAACTATTTATTTATTTATTTATTTATTTATTTATTTATTCACAACTAAATCTCAAATGTTCTCTGTTTTTCTAATTGACTCCACTTACACGATCTCTTATTACACTGATTTTTCCCATAAACATATTAATTAAACCCATTAATCAAAAGAAATGATTAATTGCCAACAAATAAAACCACTTTAAAATTACTCTGCGACATAACAGAAAGGCATAATTTAATCCGATTTATATTGAGTGTTTTCGCACTTAAAAAAATAACAAAGAAAAAAAGAAGACTATAATTACATCTACTTTGCTACTCCCACATCAAAATAGTAATACACAACGAAATTCTGTACAACAAAATCAATAAAAAGAATAATTTCTAAAATGAGTTTATATCACACGCTTTCAAGACGATAACAACCTTCTGACATGTAACTCTTAATCTGGCTCTTCGACAGTACTCCAGACACTGGAACTTGAAGCAAAGCGGATTGCCATATTGACTTGTGCAATCCCGTGCCAATCCATCAATCGTAACAAATAAGACAAGTTGAAAAATCAATGAAAGACTGCAGTGTTTCGCACAATTTTCTAATGACTTTCCTGAAGCACTTAAAAAAATTTGCTTCGCTATAAGGAAAACGGAACATTTTTGCCCTCGTGAACCTTAAAATGCGCTCAATAAAATGTACCAAATTAACTCTTATACTATTAACCCAGGTGAATTGCAACGTCGGAGGACGTGCGCTCCGAATTAATTACACCGCACTCTAAAGAAAGGTCGAGACCACATCGTAAAAATAGCAACAAACCAAAAAAAAAAAAAATTATAAAAATTCTCATTCTCTCAATAGATATATTTTTTCCCTCCCTTTTTTTTAAACAGCAATCTTTATCCTTCTATTATTTTTATATTTCCCATGTTTATTTTTCCATTTCCTGGGAGAAGAAATCCTCGCTTTTATAAAAGGAAAAGCTGGTTTTCAACCAATATCTCATAAAAATCTTCCGTCAACATCCCCATCCCCATCCGCATCATCACTTACACAATAAAAGAAATAAACAAATAAACAAATAAATTGAGATTTAATGTTTGTTTAAAAATTGTTATAACCAAACCAAAGTGGTCAATGCTTCCAAACGAAACCTCAAAGATCTTAAAACCGATGACAAAGAAATGAATGAGATCAAATTTTCTAATATGTGGAATTCCACTTCAAAAGAAAATCTCATAACTGCAACATTCTTCAAAACTTATTTTTTTTTTTTTTTCATCGTATAAATTCAATTAGAATCTGAAAAACAGAAATACCCGTTTTCATGGGACGTCTATTCGCAAACACAAGCAAACACAAACAAATATAGTCCATTACCAGTAGGTAAGAGCGTAAGACGAGAGAAAAGCTCTAGTAGGATCTTCTTGCGCTGTTGATGACGGCTCATTGCACGCCTTTAATTGGCTCATAAACCCCAATTAATTGGATCACTAGACACGACGAGAACTGAATCACACCCACAATCCTCGTGACCACTCAGGAAAAAAAAAAAAGTTGAATGACAATGGAAAGAGAAATGAAGAAAAAATGCACAAACAAGATTAGGGTACATATAAAAGGAGAAATGAGAAAAGACGTTTCGAGATTTTATTTTTTCAAAGAAAACGACCATCCATAAGCAACGTATGAAATCTTGTTTACTCAAAAAAAATATATGAAAATAAAAAGTTCAAGTCCAGTATCCAATTATGTATTAGCCATGCTTGAAAATGAACCGACAGAATTGTTTATCAGCAGTAATCTTCTAAAGGAAAGTTATCGATTCACCATTTTGAGTTTTTTTGTTTCTTTTTCCGCCCTTCAAATTCTAGAATTTAAGATTAATCAGCAGTTCACTCAAATTCATGCCAAAATAAATCTGATTTACTTTTTCAGTTAAACGTGTTTTGTTGTTTAAATATCGTGCGCATGCCCACTGCGACTGAAAACCGACCAAACCGGCCGCCATTTTTCGAGTTAAATCGAGACAAGTCAGTTGAACAAAACTTATTTTGTCACGAAATGATCGTTTCCGAATAAACGCACCTGCTAAATAATATTAACGGATCGAGCATTCATTTTTTTTAAAAAGTTAAAAGAGAGAAACATCGGTTTCAGTGATGTGACGTATTTTATTCTCGTTTAGTACGCTGGCGCTAGTAACGGTGTGACGCGACCTGAAGTTGAATCGCCACTCTGTAAAAGAATTTATAAAGCAGTTTAAATATGCCTACTGATCTCCAGAAGTCGCTACAAACGTACCTTTTCATTTTAGCCGAGTTGATCGTGATTTTATTCAGTTCTAAACTTTTGAAAATTAAATATTAAATGCCTGCAACTTTAAAAGCCCAGCATCATATTCGTTATCGCAAAATGGAACATTACACGTGGGCCATTATATCCAAATTGAACGTGTCCGATGACCGAAGGGACCACTCAATCCACGACACAGATAGCCAATGACCATAAAACACCAAAACCGAGTATGCCTTAAATTCCCATCTGTTTTTTTTTTTCTTTTTTTTTTTTCTTCTTTCCTTTCCCTTCTTTCATTCTATTTAAGAGTGAAATAAAATTGTAGGGTATCGTGTTTGTTCTCTAATTACAAGTTGGATCGATATTTACGAAACTAGTAGAACAACTAGAATCCTCTCCCATTGTAGCAATCTTGAGCTACCCAACACCCCAATCACCAATCACCAAGCAACACTTCTTTTTAATGAGAATTTCAGAAACACCACGCCACATTGCCTTATAAACTCGTCCGCAAACCAGGTGCCGGCCAATAAAAGGCAAAAGTAGAAGCTGCTGCAACATCTAAACGCTGCTTTTCCTACTTCCATTCATACAGCGTTCTTCAGACTAAGCAAAACGCGATTTACAAGCACCTCATTTTCCCCTCCTCTTCCGCACTCACTTGCAAATTGTGTGCTCTGGATATGAAACCATACATCAAAGAATAGTGGGGCCATCTTCCTCACACCCTGCCACTTTTTCCTCCCCCTACATTGAGGGGTGCGCGAATGCAATGCGTCTGCACAAGACCAAGATAAGAAAAAAGGGCGCGGCCACCAAATGCCAGCCAGCGTCGGCTGGATTTATCTGGTGGCGATATCAAACGCGGCAGTTTCCTTCCTCCTATCACCACCAGATGGAACTTGCAACACTCTTTGCTACTACCCTCTTGTCCCCCCCCCCACCCCCCTCGCCCTTCCCCACAACCACTTCCACGCACACAAATCCAATCACCAGAAATAAAAGAGCACAGAAAGAAGAAACATACGCTCCGAACATCCCCAAAGTGCTCTTTAACATTTCACAACGTTGTCAATGACACCATGTTTACTCACCAAAAATTATAGACTACTCTCGATAAGTTAATTACAATAATCGCACCAAAGCGCCAACTTTTCTCCCAAAAATAAACAAAACAAAAGAAATTCCCAAAAAGTCTTTTTCTTTTTACTTCCATGAATAAAACATGATACGATAGTCACATCACTTATTGACAACTGTCATAGCCGAAATCAGTGTTTGAATCAGCTTGATTTCATTTTCTTTTTTATATGTGACTTCCGGTGAAAATCTAGGGTAATGGTAATCCCCCGCTCCCCCCGTGCGTGCACAATAGAGAGAAACCGATGCTCTCAGGAATATCCCACTCCATATACGAGCGGATTTTCTTTTAGATGGAAGTTTGGGAGAATTGGTAAGAACATTTTCTGGCATGTCATTGAGTTTGACAACCAGTTCTCACATTGCATCAGACCATAAACAACAACAACAAGGAAAAAATCCGTAATGAAACACACGCACGCACCAACAAAAAAAATTCCTTTTACATAAATAATGACTTTGCATTGTGCATTTCAAAGTTCTTGACCTTAAAATGTCTCGAGACAGCAGTAAATTCAACCAAGAAAAACATTAATTAAACACAAAAAAACAACTACAACAAAAGCTATGCTAAGTGCAAACTAACAAAACGTTTGTCAACATGCCCTTTAAACAACTCGCCTAAATAATTCACTAATCAAATAAATTTTTCACTCTTTTTTAACACCCCAGCCCCCGAAAAATGCACATTTTATAAAGATGAAAATTTAACCCGAGTCTTAACATTTCTTTCAAATATTTATCATCTGGCCAAGAGTTGGAGAATTCCCAAGACAGACTCCCTCATCTGTTCTACTGTGCAGTGCAGTGTCAGTGCAGTCGAGTGCAGTGGTCATCCTCCTCCCAAATCAGGGCAGTGAATCGGTGCGTATTTTACGCTCGAGCGCCCTTTGGCTGCAGAGACTTGCGCTGAACGTGTGTGAACTTGGCCCGGCAATGTCCACCCTCAAATTTTTAACGTTTCTACTTGATTACAAATAAATAAATAATGAAATCAGAAAAAAAAATAAATGTTCGACTACTGTAACTTCTTGTTCGCCCAACATATTGACCCCCATAACCAAAATTTTGACAACTAATAAATGGTTCTTAGATTTTCACTTTACACCAGAGATAAAAGTCATCACGTCGAATACCATTTTGAAATTCATCAAAAGTTTCAATTCTTTTCTTCCACGTTTTCTTATTTTCAAGAAGAAAAACGACTCAAAAGTCAAATTCTTCGCAAATTCCGTTGTGATATAACGACCTTTCGTTATTTCACGGTTGCCACAGCTTCATTGCAAGAGTTTGCACTCTGGTCGAATCTAGTAAGGGTCAGCAAAGAATTTGCTAGATCACATCAATCTTTGATCAACTTAGTCTAATAAATTCCAGTGACTTGTCCGCTTGTGCTCTCAAATCATTACCGTCTATTCCTTCTTTCTTTGGTTGTCTCGAAGTTCCAAGTTCCAAAATTCAATTCTGTCACAAGTCGAAAAAGGGCATCTCACTTTAATAGAGCTTGAGCGGAAAGAGACTCACAAGCCTTAAAATAAAATTTAGAAGAAAAAAAATAACCTGTATACAGTTAAAATTAAAACTGTTTTCTTTAATAGAGAGTTTGCAAAAAGGTACTTGTGAGTTATAAAAAGTTGAGTTATAACCGTATACCTTGTAGATTAATTATACTTAACTTATATACAGTAATTATAAAAATAAGTCATATCACTGTGTTACACACACCAGATGTAACGCAATAAAAACGAACTAACCGTTAAAATTTTTTTAAAAAAAATTACATATATATTACTCAAATAGAGAAAAAAATTTCAATCTCCATCATTCATGTCTTACACACTTTTGGCTCATATTCCTTTCACTTCTTTTTCCATCGTCTTATCGTCGATTGATCTACACTCTAGTAATTGATCGCTTTGGGGCTCAGCAAAACCCCGCCATCACTACTAAAGATCAATCAACCATGTTGACCCTTCAGGGGGTGTGGGGTGATTGACTAAGAAACAGAAAAACCAAGAACACAAAATTTTTCATCCAAACAGAAACCAGCGAGAAAATATTCGCAAATCTCCAGCACACTTTTTACGTTAAATTAAATTTCTCAATTACAAAGTACTCGTTGAAAAAAAAAAAAAGAAAAAAGAAAAGAGAAATCCGGAAATCAATGCTAAAAGACATGAGAAGAAAGCAACCCTGAGCTTTGCTGCCCTACATTAATGCTCGACGCAATGCTCTTGGCATAATCCGTGACCCATTCGACTTGCTCCCATTTCTAAAAGCCTCCATTGCTATACTTGATGCAGTTACTATAAGAGAAAAGAGAAGTAGGGTGGCGACGCCCATGCTGCGCCTTCACCGAGAAATTTCCACGACATTGCACTCGCCAAAGTGGGTGATGGGAGGCGGAAAAGGCTTCTCTTTTTTTGCCGCTCAGGTGATCTCTATATGGGGGTAAAAACTGGAGGTTCTATTGAATGACCTTGGTTGGCCGATAACCAAATGCAAGTGGCATACAAATTTCGAGGCAAACTATGGTGTTTATCTCTTCGCTCCGATGAAGTCAGAATGATTACTGGGGCAAATTATTTGTTAAAACAAACAGTACGTGAAACAAATATCAAGTTGGTGGCGGAAAAATTTTAAATTGAATTTTTATCTAATTCCATTTCCCACAACCCTTTATTTATTTTTTTCTTTCTAATTTAAAAAAAAAAATTAAATCAAATCAAATGTGTATCCGGGTAATTTCTTTTTTTTTTTTAAATTTTTAAATTTTTTTTTTTATTTGGTAAGAAGTAAAACTAATTTTAAGTCTTATCTCTACCTCTGAAATATTATTACAGACTAAGCCCTCTTTATTACAACGCTTTAAAGCGTAAACTGCCACAATTTAATTTTCTTTTTATTGCCAACATACAAATACCCGAAATTTCCGGTTTCAGGCTTTTGCAGGTTTGCAAAGCTAAATTCAATCTACAGAATGAATTTAAAAAAATCTTAATCTCACACTAAACTTTATTTCTTAAATGGAAAAAATATTTTAAAAAGGATTGAATTTAAAAGTCATTTGTTTTTATTTGTCCATTTTAAAAAAAAAAAAACTCGCCGTCCCTTTTTAAATGAAGCTCATTAAACTAAACCTTTTAAACGTTAGGATAAGCCTTAATTATCTTTATCTTTCTGCCAAAAAGATATAATTCACCATTAAAAGTAACCATAATAATAATAATAATAATAATAATAATAATAATAATAATAATAATAATAATAATAATAATAATAATATAAAAAGTAATAATGTTCTGGTCTCGTCTTTAGGTTGCAGGTGAAATTTTCCCCTTTTGGCTTCCGCACTCACCAGCAAGTGAATTTGATACACAAAACGTAATGGGTTGTGAAATGCGTACAAATTACGACGTTGTATCAATCAAAAACTAAGTGACGTGACTTTCGTAATCGGATGCAATTTATGAAAAGAATGGCACTAGATCTTTGTGAGTGTGCAGTCGAGATAATTTCAATAAGTTAAAGCGCACACATTTTACGAGGCTCGTGATAAATGGAAAGCGCGTAAATCAACGGTTACAAACTCAACAACTTTCCCACGTGAGCGATACAGAAATGGAACATTCATAATTTCTGGAATTCAACCAAGAAACAAAAATCGAGCCGAGTGAAGCAGCGAAAGCCTGCTAGGCTGCCGATATTGGCACAAATTGTTCTCAGGGGTTCACTTCACTTCTCACACCCTCCCCACTTACTTATTCCCATCCCAACCCATCCCTGCACTAGTGCTGGAATAAATTGAAATGTTTTCGCCAAAAGCGCGCATGAATAGCATCATTGGAGTCAAGAACATTCAAATGTTATCCCAAAATTAAATCACGCACTTGGCCACATGGCGATAAATTAACCCCACTGGAAACCACACTGACTAGAAATCGCCGATTTCACTTCAACCCTTTGCACAATGCGCAATATTGCTGCTCGCGTCGCCGGAGAATGTGCAAAATCTTTCTCAAATTCTCACTCCACCCGAGCACAAGTTGGAACCATTTTTCCGTCCGTCTGTGTCCTTTAAATGTCTTTTATTTTACATTCATGCATGTTTTTTAAGATCGGTTTTTGCGTTATTTTGTCTCACATTTTTATGTTACACCTTCAAAACATAAAAATTTTTTTTTTTTTGACACGAAAAATCTTGATGTAAAATCGCAGGGAAATTAAGCGTAACTTATCGCATCTCGTCGTTGTATTGATTTTCCGCCAAATTTAAATAATGTGCAATGATTGATTCATTTCAGCGACGCTGATGACCGTTATCGGAAAACATTAATCCGTCACAACCTTTGACACTAATCGCAAGAAATTAAACAAAATGTGCACTTTTCAAGCTAAATTAAATTTCGCCCCTCTAAATCCCGCACCAATTTCGCAAACACAAACACGCTCATCATCCATCTTTCCTTTCTTTCTTTAAACTCTAATCCCATCACAATACACGAGTAATTCTTAACCCCCGCTACAGTACATTTAAACATTTTGCACGTTCAAATAGCAATTCCAGCCATATGAAACCCATAAACATTTTTCCCTTCTTTTTTTTAAAGAGCGGGAGAAAGCGAGAGCAAGAAGGCGAGAGAGAAGTGGGAGTAATTCTATTGGCGAGGACCCATCTCGACGAATCCAAGCAAGGAATTCAATCAGAGACAGGCACTGCAAGAGATTCATCTCCAGCTCGGCCTCATCTGCCGATATCACACCCTCGGGGGTCGCCGGCCATGGCGCGTTTGGCCGGCTTGAGATTAATATCGTGGAGAGGATCAGGCATTGCTCCTCTCTCTTTCTGATGGAATTCACGTTTATCTCGCCGCAGATTCGACTCAATCCCTGAAAAATTCGAGTAATTGGCAAACGAGCTGAAAATGGGTGATCCGTCAACGTGTCGATTTCACACACGTCAACTTTCGCCACCATCTGTCACGGCAAGCGGCACTCGCGTGCGCCGTGTCGTGTCGTGTCGTGTCCACTCAAAAGGGCCGTGTTTGAAACTCGGCCAACACTGAAGTGCTTAACGATTTGCAAAGTCGTCTCTTTCAAATTAAACTTCCGTCTGCCATCGTACGACTGACTGTACGTCATTTTCCCTCCCTGAGCTCAGCGTTGCCATGGCGACAGGGAGCTGATTCCGCGACGCCGAGGGCTGATTAGCGCTCATTACCTGACAGTCAAATCTTCGCAGGCGCGCAATGTTCATGAGCATTAACTCGGGTT
Source organism: Strigamia crassipes (assembly GCA_034683725.1). Lineage (NCBI taxonomy): Eukaryota > Metazoa > Arthropoda > Chilopoda > Geophilomorpha > Linotaeniidae > Strigamia > Strigamia crassipes. The sequence goes on from JAQFXT010000062.1 coordinate 39,788, forward strand.
TAAGCTTCTCTCCCGGGATGCAATGACCATCCATCAGACGCAACAACCAACAATTAGTTCTTTGTGCACATGCGCTCTACTCACTTTCGGATAACATGTCCTTCTTGCTTTCAAAATCTCCCAACCAAAGTGTACTCGAACTTTTGTATTGGAATTTCAAAAATTATTTTTCAAACGCATACTTATAGAGAAAAAAATTGATTTTTTTCCCGGCTACATCAAAAACAAGACATCATTAAGCAGCTTCACATTTTCGAAATTCTTTCAAACAAAAAAAAAAAAAACCTGGCAACTAACAAGGGAAAAATATTCTGTCGCGAAAAGATGCGAAGGTTAAGCGATTATTAAACATCAGCATCGATAAAACGAGGGAGGCAAATGTTAACAACATTCTAGAAATCTGTTAGTCAACAGAGCGCAAACAAGCGGGGTCACTCGACAAGTGAATACATTCCAAAAGTGGCCTTTTTCTTCCAAATTCAAGTACATCTTAAAGGTCAAGTGCATTCGGTGTTAATCTTGTTAACAATTAGGATGCGAGAAAAAATGAAGTAGGCCATTTGTAAGTATTAAAATGCATCTCAGAAATTATTTCGTTTTGCTAACACCACACAAAATAAACGAGACTGCAATAAATACGAATAAATACAAATACAAATTTCCTCTAGAAACAAAAATTTTTCAATAGGTTTTACAGAGATACTTTTTTTATAAGCTTAAAAATAGCTTAAATAAAAAATAAAAATAGGTGCATTCAAATACTGGGAGAAAATATAAGTAAGAAAAATGTCGTCAAGCGTCTGCCCTTTAATTCTAAAGATGACTCCGACGGCCATTTTGAAGAATGTCTGATTCTCTCGTTGCCGATTCTCTTCTTGTTTATCTTCGCTTAAACGGTTGAGTCACACGTGCCATTTTATTCAAATAATTTGTTCAAGCAGTTCATTAAATTTCAGATGGTTCATTCAAAATAGAACTCAGCTCATTCATTTTTAAGAACAGTTGATTGAGTTATTGTGCTTGTATGAATGTGCACTGCGAACAGAAATCCGCTCCGACACCGAGTTTTAAATTGCAAAAAAAAATAAAATAAAATAAAATAAAAAATAAAAATAAATAAAAATATATTGACAAAAAATAAAAAAGTGTTTCCCATCCCAACCGTTACGTACAAGAGCTCATAATCTCATACTGTACCTGCAAACCAATTTGATAACAAGATTGGCCCATTAGAGCAATTAATATTGAGAAAATAAACCTATCTCGAAAGCCATTTTGCAGATAAGATGAATTATGAGATTTGAAAATAACGGTTACACAATGCGACCACACTGAGATCGCATCGTGGTCTGATAAAACGACGACGAAGCACTTAACCCTTATCAGTGCGAGTTTCGTTACCGAGATACGCAGCGAGTACAGTTGTAGGGGGGTCAAAACTGAAAACGAGACCAAACTCGGCAATTATTGTCACCTCCATTACATTATCTCGCTGGCTCGTTAAACGAGAACAAGGTGTATCTCCTTACTCAAAAGCTCCGCCTTCAATGTCTTCCCAGCACCGCATTACTCGCCATCAGAGAAGACGCTGGTGGGAGCGTCTCAAGTGGCCTTCCACCCGTTTGCTTAATGATGATGCATTTGAGTGGCGGGCTCACGGGGAATTTCACTCTTGTCACGCGAACGGAGCCAATCTGTCCACAAGCACCCACCAAGATGTGAGAAAAGTGTCCGTTTTTCTTCATACCGAGAGAAATAGACAATTCGTGTCTTGTCACGAAGAGCCAATTGAGGCGCGAGAAGTGACTCGCGCCATCCTTAATTAAAATAATGACGAAGACGAAAAAGTCGAGAGGACAACTTCTTTGCCGTTCGCTCCAAATTCTCATTAATCAACTCAAAGTTGAACATAAGTCATACATTTTTTTCACTTTATATCATTAACAATTTTTTTTTTTCTTTTTTTTTTTTTTGTTCCCCCTTCCGCGTTTTTATTTATTTATTTATTTATTTCTCTTGGAAATTGGACTCACAATTTTTAAAGCAAACAGAATAAATTCTCGAGTCAGTCCGTGTGAACAAGTTGGCTTGTGTGTCATTCAAGAGTGGGACAAGTGCCAGGTCAAAACATTCTCAACTTTTGCTCGTTTCGGGGTAAGGAAAACATCGAAGCGAAACTAATGAGATTGACTACATGGAAAAAAAAGAAAAAAACAGAGACTAAAAAAAAAAAGAGAGAGAAAGTCGAATTCAAAGAGAGAAAAGAGAAAATGTTTGCGCTTAAGTTCTGTAGAGTATAAAAATGTTGTTTTGTTTCCACTACACAATGTGGGAATTAAATTTTAATCAAAACGGACAATTTGCTAATTAATCGGTCTAATTGTATCATTTTTCGTGTGGATTTGAGTAACAATTAGCGGGAATTTTGCTAATTGGATAAATTAAAATGGACATAAACAAACACGTATGAAAAAACATATAAATGTAATGTAACAAAAAAAAAACGAATAAATTAAATAATAATTTTCAGTGAGAAGTAACTCCAAAATTGACTTTTTTAAAGGAGAAAATAAGAAGCGGGAGAGAACTTTAATTAAGCGTTTGCAATATGATTTAATAATTAAATTGGTGGTTTCCAATCTCGCTTTACCACTTCTGTTTCATAAAATAATATAAAATAGAAGAGGGAAAATGAAGTAAATTAATGGAGAATTTAAACTATGTCTGAAATCATGAATGTGATAAAGAAATGCACCGAGTCAAAAGTCAATCCATCACTGGTAGGTCCCAAAAAAAATGAGGCGCGTGAAATGGATGGAAATTTATGATGATGTATCAAACACTAAACTTCTCTCCCGAGACTTGACACATAATCCATCAACACGCATCATGTTAACTTTACATTTAAAAAAAAAATCTAAAAAAAAAGATAAAATTTATTAAAAAAATTGCTAATAATAATAATAAAAAATCTGAAAAAAAAAAAAAAAAAAAAATTTCCACCTCTGAAATATGAATGTGGTGAATGGAAGAAAGAGAAAATGGTGTAAAAAAAAAAAAAAAAAGAAAAGAAAAGAAATAAGCTGCAGAGCAGTCGATAAAAAAAAAGTATGCACGAAACAGACGTGCAATTTGTCAAACACACAACATTGAGTCTCGAGATCCCAATAAAAACACATGTCAAACTGATGGATACAGATGCACGTGATGCTTCAAACTGGGGTAGAGAGGTGGAGCACAACCTGAACTCATTCTGAATTCAACAGGACAAATCGACCTAAAGAGGATGCGAAAAATCACGTTCTGGACCGTTACCAATTCCGCAGAAAAATACAAATACACATTTCTCTTCAATCTGAAAAAGTGTATCCGTGTTAATTATCATTTCATCGAACTACACATCAATTTTTTGGACGGGAAATGGCAAGTTGGCAGAACCGAAACACATTTCCGATTCGTTCAAGTCGATCTAATTCCTCAACAAATGCTCTTCCCACGAAAAAAAAAGTTTTTTAATTAAATTATAATTTAAAATAAGACCACAATGACGCTTACCTAAATTCACACCATCTTGTTGAATTTCAGATTGCAATTTGACTTTTATAGAAATTTTTAATAATAATAAAATGTTCTGAAAAAAACCAATTAACCTACTTTTTTTTGCAATAAAAAGAAAAGTAATTAATAATTCAAAGCAAATTTCCCCCACTTATCCGCCGAGTCAGCTGTTTGTGTCTTCTGTTTTGACACGAGGAAGCGCCTGTTCAGTTTCTCACTTTCCCCCCTCGTCCATACCTCATTATATACAAACGAAGAAGCGACGGAAAATTTTTACCGGAAACTCAAAGGAAAACGCCATTTCAGCACAAACTTACTCTTCAAAAAATTAATGGAATACTCACTGAATGCAAAATTTCACATTTCCTGCTTCCTTTCCTTCATTCTTTCTTTCATTTCATGTACTAATGCTCTAGTGCAGCGAATATAAACCCAAATTGTGACTTAAAATAAATATGCAAACCTCAATCACAATTTAATTCGTTTTTTGATTAAAAATCTCATATTTCCGCCTTTGTGTTTTTTTTTTCTTTTTTTCTTTTTCCTTTTCTTCTTTTTTCCATATTAGAAATTCCATCTTTTTGCCATCACAGCCAACAAAAAAAGGTATTCCATCCTATAAACCGTAATATCAAACAAGGAAATGTAAATGTAATATTTTGTCGCAGCTGCTACACGTACGTTCGTTCCCTCACCCAGAAAAATATATAAAAATAAAAATAAATAGGGAAAAAAGAGGGCAATAAACAAGTTAAAATGTTTGCTGTGTGTTTGGGATTCGGTGGTTAGAGAAAAGATCCTTGCTATTCATCAAGATGAGCACATCAAAAGGCGTGTGCAGGCACAGAAGAAGAGAAGGGAAACGGGTTCCAATCCCTAAGTTGTGATCGATGCCCTCCGAGGACCTCTTCGGCCTCTGGCTGCTGCCATGGAATGCAAACGAAAGCCGCCAACCGACTCCTTCCACACGCCCACGCATGGCTTCACTCGAGAGAGGCACAACGACACGCACCAAGAAAATGATTTTAAACTCAAATTTTTATTTTCCAACTGCAGCTTTCTCTGCCTCCACGATCGTGCAACCGAACAAAAGTATCGAAAAACTATAAATAAAATTATTCCACTTTCTATTCGGAAACCAGCTCACGTTATATTGTACGGTGAAAAAAAAAAAAAAAAATGCATAAAAGCTCCGCCTTAAATAACCCGACGGCTTGCCTGCGCAGCAAGACTCTTCGAATTGTCATCTTAAACTGACATTCCATTAATTTGCTCGCTTTCCCTTCACTTATCGAAATTGAACATTCGAAACCAATGGTAAATGTCGATGATCCTCAATTTGCTCTTGTGTGTATCTTGGCCCGCTGCTGGTTTTCGAAGAGACGAGAAGAGAAGAGAAGAGAAAAGAAGCGAAGAAAAGAGAAAAGTAGAAAAGAGAAGAGAAGAGAAGAGAAGAGAAGAATCAGTATTCAGTTGATGTGGCGGCATTTTAAAAACGAAAGTAGAAAAAGGAATAAAAGAAACAAGCAAGGGTGCCAAACACGAGGATCCTTTTATATGTACAAAGCATCTTCTAGTTGAGATTTACAAAATAAAAGAGCGCCCCGAACTCGCGCACAAACACGAGCGCGAGCGGAAGCGATGGCCTGTAAAGTAGGGCAGCGTGTGGCAGGCTCCAATGCACTCACAGCCTCATTCCATTACTGCCATGTTCGGTTGAAGGAGGTCGATTTCTGACGCTGACAGTCGAGTCAACACGTGACAGCGTCAAAACTCGTAAGCTCGTTCTGTTGAAAAAAAGAAAAAACGTGCAACAAAATAAATAAATAAAAATAAAAATTGCTGTGTCGTTCGGTGATTTATGGTCACGTTTTCATCGTCGACCCACTCTTAATTACACTTGGAAGGAAACGTTTGTTGCATTTCTCTGTTGCATTTCGAATGCAGCGAGTGTCTGCCGTGACTGTTTTCTCCGAAAACCGAAAAACAAAATCATACGACTTTTTGAATTCAGCTCAGATTTAACTTTTTTTTCTTTTCTTCTTTCTTCCACATCTAAACTCGGTGATTTCCAGTCCACACGGTTCCTCGGGGTAGTGATTATTATTTTTTATTTCCCTTCCACCTGTTCTACACTTACCAAATCCAATATGGCAGTCCAACATGGCTTAATTGCAGCTATAACAATCCAATGTTGCAGTTTCACCTTAATTATCAAGTGCCTATTACCGTAACAATATGACAACATTGAGTGCACAACCAATTTTTGTTTGTTGTTGATGACGCATTCATTTGCGCTTTTTCTCCCCCCCTAATGTAGTTTCCGCGCAATTGCTCACAAAACTGCATATGTATTTTTTTTACGAGGTAATTACATTAAAGTTAATGAGAAATTGAATTGAATGTTTTATAAATTTGGCATCGTGCTCTAATTAAGGCGCAAACTCAGATTAACAAAGTGTAAATTAGTTTGAGTTGTCAAAATTGCACTCCGTTTGCAAAATGGCCATCATCCAACTCGTTACGAGTCGCATCCGTTCCATTCGTCTTTAAATATTTTCTTTTTCATTTCCGTTCGCCCAAATGCCACCGTGTTTTGGTAACGGGAGACGGTAAAAACGGACGTGTACGTAATTTCGGACGAACACACTGCAACAAACTTGCAACTGTGAAAGAGCATCGTTTCAACGCGTGCGCTGCCTCTTCCGTTTCCTTAATGGCCAAACTCATTTCATCACAAGAACTCATTTAACCTTACTCCCACCGAGTTTGTTATTTCACCTTGCTCCCTTAACTGTTTGTGCAATACCCTATGGTTGATTGAGCGATGTGCTCTGTCACTCGATATTGCAGTCGAGAAGACATTTTCTCTTACTAAAAATATACTTAGTTTAAAATTATAATTTTGAAACGAAAACAAAATGGAGAAAAAAAAAAAAAAAAAAAAAAAAAAAAAAAAAAAAAAAAAATACTGTAGCGGAAGAAGGTTTTATTAAAGTGGCACATTTAATAATCTGTCTGAGGTTTCACATAAAATATACAATTCTCTCGAGGAGATTGAAATTCCCACTATTGATTTAAGCCCAATTTTCTTTGGATTAGTCGACACATTTTAAAATGTCAAGTGAAAAATATAGATGATTTAAATGAAACTTTCATTTCACGCGTGAGTGCACGGTTAAAATAAAATAAAATAAAATAAAATAAAATAAAATAAAATATAAATAAAATAAAATAAAATATAAATAAAATAAATAAAATTGTTTAAATATTAGCCGTGCGCGTAGAATCAGCTTTAAACTCCCCACTTCCACTTCGAATCCAAATTATGCATTTGCAATCAATATTTCATCAAGTTTAAACTGGTACGTCTGATCCATTACAGAAAGCTTTGCAAATACATTCTACGCCCAAAAAAAAAAAAAGTAAGTAAATAAATAAATAAATAAATAAATAAAACCTAAGTCCTAACTAAAGTCGGTTACCCAGAATTCCTCAGCATCCATTTTCTGCGGATCCCTTCGAGTAGAAAGCCGCAAAAGTGATTCAATGCTCGTGTTCCAGAAAAATAATGCACGTTTTTCTTAATTAAAAAAAATACATCCAGCACTATAAATTTGCAAGTCGCTACAGAGGTATTCGTTAAAAGTCGTGCATCTTTTATTAAACAATTAGAGCACACCACGAGACTCCATTACGATTTACCTGTGCTGTAATTAATTTTTTCCATGCAAACAAATGCGAAACTCATAAATGATATTAAAATAAGTGTGCGTTTGCAACATTGTAATTAACGGAGAAATTTATGTTCGCGATTGTACAAATCGACAATGAATTTTTTTTTTTTACTAATTCTTCCGTACTCCTTTCAAACTTTCGGTTTCGTTTCACCTTTCTTTGTGCTAAACAAACGAGCGTTGAAGAAAAAAAAAAAAAAAAAAAAAAAAAAAAAAAAAAAAAAAAAAAAAAAAAAAAAAAAAAAAAAAAAAAAGCAACGCACCAAATTGCAAGGAGAAATATGTTGCCACTTGATGGAATGAAGAAAAGGCAATGTAGAGCGATTGTATCGCGAAACGGAAGCCATCAATGAGAAGAATAGTTGTCTCAAGTGGGTTTTAGGGACAAATCCATCACCTCCACTAAAAGCCAAGCGCCATCGATTTCAACTTCTCGATCTTCTCGCTGTACCACACCCACTAGAGTAATTTCTACACAAAATTCACCATGCATAGTACATTAAGTTTTTTGACATTTCCTTCCATCAAAGTGTAATTTCCATTTCATTAATTCAGTCGTGTACGAGGAGCGCGTGTAAAGTGCAAGTCAGTTTCTTTTCTTTTCCTTTTCTCGCGGGTCATCCATCCGATTGACAGCTTGTCCCACCCAACCAAATTCCACTCGCCCAAATTAGCTTCTCTTTCTCCGTCTCCTATGAGGCACGAAAGCCAGGCACGGGGTCCGATAACGGAAAATTAATCGACGACACCTCGATGACGACCTGTAGCAAAAGAACAAAGGCTTGATCGACTCTGGGAGACTCGAGGGAACCGAACAACGAAGAAAGAACAAGTTAGTTAGTTAGTTGATCACACAAAAGACGAAGAGAAAAAGTTATCTCAACACTTTGTTTCCACTGGAAATTGATCTTCTTTCATTACACGTTTAATTGTAGTACGTAATCATCAATTCTTTGTAGATAAAAAAAAGAAATTCCTTTGAGAATCTGGTCGCAATCGCAAAAATCTGAGGCAACAATGCGCAAACTCTTCAAATGTCAACAACGGAAGTCAGAATAAACATGGCGTTGAGTTTCCATTCTAGTTTTTGAATGAAAATGTTTCACGAATTTAAAAAAAATCCAAAAAAAAAAAAGAAAGAAAAATCGTTTAATTTAAATTGAGTGGTGACAAATTCGGTTTACGAATCGATCCGATTGAAAGGTTTTTACGATTAGTTTGTGTTTCCGTGTTGTTTTACATTGAGCAGATGTGAAATTCTTCAAACCAATTAGACTTGGTTTTATATATTTTCTTCTTTCGTGAATCGATTAAGTTTTATTTACTTTTTGAATTGAGAAAAACCGTCGAAAATTGTTGTGTAAACGAACAGTTTAACAATGTTGTTCGAAAAGTGTCTTGTGTATTTTGGAACGCAGCTGGTTCATCTTTTCTAAAACATTTAAATCGTATTATTTATTTAATTAGCAACAGTGCCCTTGAAGCGTTGGATATTTAATGCTAATTTACATTTCATGTGCAGTAAATGTCAAATAGACTCAAGTAGATTCATTCCTTCGGCTGTCATATGAAAACATAATAAAAAAAATAAAAATTCTTCAAAGAGAATTTGTACTTAGAACACTCAACTTGTTAACAAGACAATATAAATTATAAATGCTCACGTGATGCATGTTTCTGGCCCCACATTATTTGATATATTATTTATTTTTTAATTTACCAATATGTCTCTTTGGCCTACAACTTCTCGAATATTCCAGCAGTTTCAAGTCGGATAAGTGCAAATTCCGCATCGCCATTCTCCACTTCTCATCCAATATTTACTTGCTTCTTGCAATGTCTCAACTTGGCAATTAAAATGCTGCTAGTTTGCTTGTTGCACCGCATACATGATCTTTTTTTCTGAGCAATGAAAATTTACATTTCCTCTACTATTAATCACACATTCGTGTTATTGGATTATCCGAATGCCAACGTCGCTCAAGACGATTTAATAACACAGAGTGGCACGAATTAAGTCGACCAGGCCGAAGTGCGCCTGGTTTTCAATTGCTGCACATACAATACGCAAAAAGCGTTGTTACTTCGGTGCAAACTTGAAGCAAATGAGCGAAATATTTCGCATGACATATTCAAAGGTACCTGGCTTATCTTTTTTCACCTTTTTTTTTTTTTGAATACTACTTCTTTATATGCGTAACTGATGAATTCTTGAAATTTCTACTAATATGCGACATGTTAGAGATACGCCAAAATAAAGGTTTTAAGACCCAAAACGTTTTCGACCATTGCAGAACAAAACAGGAATTCATTCCACCAATCGGTGTAGTATCGAAAGAAACAATTCCCTGCAAGCATTTAACTCGCGAAGTGGAATTACAGTATTTCCTTTTTGCACTCGTTCCTTGGGCGGAGAGAGCTGTAATGGTATCAACACTTCCATCGGCCATATACATTTTTCAACTTGCGCAGATATGAAAATAATGAAATTCATTTGCGATAATAAAAGTTTAATCCGATTCAGAACGGGATGTATTTTTAAACACCGTTCTATGTTTAATGGTTCAAGACAAGAGGCGTGAGTGAGTGTTTCAATAAATAATCGCATAACTGTCACGTAATGATTTTGTGCCTATTTTTTATTAACACCATGCGATGCAATTTGTGCAGCTTTCACATGCAGTTTGCTTGCAAAACTGGTTTAACAAGCCAGGTGTGATGTCGAGCCAACAAGACTGTCAATAAACTGTCCAAACTCCCCTGAAGGAAGGAAGGAAGGAAACTCATCCATCTTGCTTCGTTTTCCACTCGCCATATAATCTTGTCAACCGGTCCGTGCAAGAAAAATTTGTCGCTCCATCTAAACTGTGAAGCCAGAAGTTAATCACCAATTACGAATAATGCCACAACTGATTCACTCCAACTCTAATCCGAATTAATTGCAAAGCAGTTGCTCGATCATGCGCAAAACGCTTCTTTTCACATCATTGCACATAAGGAGATGCTGGATTAAACCGTTGAATCTTCAATCAACTCTGCACCAATCCTCAAACAAAGAAAAATGAACGGTTAAAAAAAAAAAAGAGAAAAAAAAGTAGTGTTCAAAAATGGTCGATCGGTTCCATCATCATCATCATCTCCAATTCGTCAAAGATGTTCCATGCGATTGCCAACAGATCCTACCTTTTCCCCCATTCCCCGCCTTCCACGGGATCTTGGCATTTTACAAGACTCAGGGCGTCTTTTCTGCTCCACCTTTCCCTTCGCCGATAGAACGAGCTCGCAAATATACACGCAGACAGAATCTAATTCAATTTTCGATGGAGAAATTTCACTCTGGATTTACGACACTGAGCCCTATGCAAAGACTGCAACGATTGGATCGACATTTTTTTTTCTTTTTTTTTTTTTTTTTTAAAAAAAAAACAAAAAAGATAAATTGCTCAATCTTGGCAACGCACTCCAAAACCTACTTCTTCGATGCACAGTGTAGTCACGCGTGACTAATTACGCAAAAGGGATCAACGATGATTAGTGAATTGCAGGTTCGTCACAAATTATTTGTGGTTTGCTTTTCCGCGTCAAAATGCTTTTTCTCTTTTTCTTTTCAGTTCAAAGTGCTCGGTTTAGTAATTTTAATCAATACTGGAATGTTTTACATTCAATGAAAATTACATTTAGGAGGAAAGGAATGAATAATCGACGAAATAATTATTCATGCGGGAATATGAAAGAATCAACATACATTTTCCATATTTAAAACAAAAAGAAAAGAAGTTTCGATTATTTTTATTTCAATCATTTATTTCAAACATTGCAACGCAAGTGTGCTCTGTAACTGCAGCTTGCAGTCCATTGCGGTCAACTCGATTACGCAAATCACGAGAAAAATGCCACTTTTAATTGGTAATAAGTAATTGCTTAAAAGCTATTAGAAAATGTATTCACACACAGAAATACATATGTTTATTCATCCCTTATAATGATGATTTCTTGTTAATTCTATACACGAGATTAAAGTAATTAACTTCCAAGACATTTTTTTCGGGGAATTTAAAGAGTTCTTACACTTTCTTTTTGGCTCCAGACAGTCCAACCATCGAAGGCACCTAATGATGACCGCAAGTTTGAAAAAGCTGTGGTTCTGCGATTTAATTTTATAAACTCGCACTAATAAAGGAAAAGTCAAATTAAAAACATTGGAAAGAAAAAAAATCTTAAATCAGGAATTCGGATTAAAAAATCGATAAACTCTCAACTAAAATATATTAAAACTGAGAAATAAAAGTAAATAAACCTTTTAAAATCTGTGGCACCTGTTAAAATAAAAAATAAAAATAAAAAACGCAACTTATAAAGACGAACTTAAACTACTGCTGGCTAATTAAATTCCAGGCTCATTCCAGTGTGCAGAATTAAATTGTATGGTCATGCGAAAAAATACTATTCCCACAACAAGTCCATACTAGTATGAGAAATCATTTCAAATATTTCATTAATTCCGATTGTGGAAATGTTCATGCAACCGACACAAAATTCAGCAAATTCAAAGAGTATACAACCAACTACCGACCCTAATCCCAGGTATTCCTGCATGTATTGTCTTTGTGGTAATGAAATGATAGCTCTCGGTGTAATTCACTGTGTGGAGGATACAGTATACAGTATGCGCATTCATAAAGTAATTTAAATAAACAAACAGCATTTTAAACGGCAGCCGATTTAGTCTGTTTTCAGTCACAGCGGGCATGTGCACGACGCTTAAACAACATAACATGTTTATGAATATTCCTAGTCTATGGTTTTCAAATTTGTTTTATTTTCTTCAATTTTTTTTTTTTAAAAACATTGCATGAACTTAACACTCGGTACGATCGCGATAACACTCGGTACGAGTGTGGCAGCGCTCACTACAGTCGCGGTTCGCGATAACACTCGCGACAAACCCATGACTTTCTACCCTTTTGAGGCAAGTAATTTGCCTGCACGAAACCTTTTTCAGGATGGTCGCAGTTGCGGTAGGCAAGTGGTCGTCGATTGGAGGTCGTGTGTGCATTACCCCTATGAGTAATAATTTCGGTGCCAAAAAAACTGGTCCTTTTCAGCAGGTGGTTGCTTAATGGAGGTGGTTGCTGATACAACGTTCAACCTATTCAAATACACTCGACTTTTGCCATCTGTCAATGATTTATTCATAACGCTGAAGTTTCTTTTGATTCTTTTTCTTGTTTATTGATGAAATATTATATTTGCATTGTTGTTGCATCGTAGTCGAGCCCATCGTCAAACATTGTTCTAATCACATTCGGTGCATTCAATTTCAAATTGCGCAAAAAATATATATATATATATAAAAACTTGATTATTGGTTTTTGACTTTGAACAATCTAATTTTTGTGGTAGCAAATTTTGAACTTGGTTGTTAAAACCAAAACCCGATATAATAAACCATTTCAAAAACCACCTGAGCTGTGGTTTTAGTTTTTGCGGTTTTTCGTGATGGTTTATAAAAACACCAAAAACGGTAAAAAAAACAGAAGCTTTAAATGAACCTATTGTTCAAGTAATGGAGTTTTTCTAATGCTACGATTAGGCCTAGTAGTCAGGTGATCGCCAAGAACCAATCAGCCTCTATTGTGATACTTAAACCATTCGGGTTTTGCATACAAAATTGCGCATCCTTAGGTAGTGTATCACCTTCACTTTATATTTAGAGTTTTAAACTATTTGTTTGTTTGTTTTTATTTATTCATTGTTCTCACACTTCGTTAAACCTAGCTTCTAAAGAAGTCCAATCGTACAGAGAAGGCAGATTTGCGAAACCATTCTCACTAAATGGTTTGTGCAAAACAATATGAGCCACACGTGCGGAAGAACATTATTATTTCCCTTGGCAATAGCAATCAGTTTATTTTCCCTTGTCAATAGACATTTTGAACCGTGGCACGAGACTTTTGAACCCGATTATTTTCCCCTGTCAGCAGATGTTGCCGTGTTATTATTAATATAAAAAATAACACTCGATTTGTCAGAAAATACTACACATCTGTACCATTCATAAGTCACAAGATTTATATTAAAAAATAAATAAAATAAAAATAAAAAATAAAAATAAAAACTTTAAAAAAAAAAAAAACCCCAAAAAAAACAACAAAAAAAAAAAACAACCTTACTGAGAATGAAACGCGACTAATGAGTTTGAATTGGATTGATTACATAGCAAGCACCATGAACGTATCTTAATTACATTGCAAAACTCAGTTATAATCACACAGAAAGAGCGCTCGTCACAAACTTAAATTAAATCAGTGAATACAAGTTGCGAGCTAATTTATGGGTAGTAAACATACCAAAGTCCATATTCATAATGGACAGCGGCATTCACATCACAAACGAGCGGATCAATCACAAAGGCAACGTGATTATGGCTTGCTAAATTGAATACCCAATCTTTCTAAGCAGCGCATCCTCCAGCTTTAATTGGAATCAACTCGCTATGCTCGCAGACAGACGAGCCAAATTAATTTCATCAAAATGTATATCTATCATTTGAATTAGTAGGAGTTTCTGCCTCAATTTGTATCCACATCTCGTGTTCCGAAATTCAATAATCATTACTCACTACCAAAACTTTTTTTATTTAATTAAAAATATTGATAACTCAATATTCACGCATAAATATAGCGTTCGCGAACAAACTTGTACATTCTGTCCACGAGGGGATTTCATCTCGTAAAAATCACAAACAGCCATTTCAGATGTCATTATATGGAAAATGTGTGGCGATTTAACCCAAATTGCCGTCGTTTCACCTGAATTAACTTTTTCCTCGCTGTAAATTAAAACATTCTCTTCGGTTAATCATTGCTGTCAACTACATCGAAATGACACTTTAAGGCGCGCGATTAACAAGATTCATTTACTGCGCCTCCATTTATTGCGAAAAATGCAATCGTAAAACCGATAAATCATTGTCAGAACCATCAATTAACTCGTGCCAACATTCACTGGCAATCACTCAAACCACAAATGTAATCGGAAACAAGCAAATACCGGGCTTTGATTTTTTCCTATTGCACATTCCACGCATGTACACAAACAATTAGCGAGCTCGCCACCGAACCTTTGTCATCCCTCTCCCGTTACAGGAGGCTTGACCGAGGTATGGAATGCAAGAACTACATACGTCCAAGTACATTGACGACCCAAAGTGATGAAAAGCTCATAAAGCAGCCATTATAGCTCTTCTAATGATTTGAATTACGTAGGCAACACAAGTTGCTTTTTTTTTTTTCTTCTTTTAATTTCTAATTTCTAATTTCTTCAAATTCGAAGTAAGAATAAAAAATAACACGTTCAAAGTTTTAATCAAAGAAATTTAACCGACTTACCAGAAGCAATAAGAATAAAAAATAAAAAATAAAAAATAAAAATTCAAAAACAAAAACACCTGAATCACTTTGAAAACATCGACCCTCTGAATGCACCTGGTCGGTGTGCAAATCGAATAGCAAATTACTCCCAATTTAATCTAAACAGCTTTAAGTTATCTACCATCGATTGAATTATCGATCCACACTTGGCCTATTGTAAACAAAATTGTTTTGCCCGGCAAATTGAATAATTTATTACGTAACCATAAGCATTTTGCCTTACAAGTTACAACATTCCAGCGAATTCTTTAATTCACAGTCGCATGAACAAGCATAAATCAATAAACACGCCTCACGTGAACAGATCCTCCACGGCCCCCGCTGCCCGACTCCAATGCGAATACATACAGGGAATACGAAATAAATAATTATTATTATTTATGTAAAAAAAAAAAAAAATCTGCATTTATTTAAACACAAAATAATTTTGGGATTCCAATCTGCCAATACTCGAGGTTGGAGTAACATGAGAGAAAGGTGAGTGACAGCAGACACAATGTCCGGTGGTGAATGAGCAAAAAAGGCAAGTTAGATTTAGTGACATGACCCTTATTGTGACAGCTGCAGCAAAAGGAAAGATGACGACGGCCATTCGCCCCCATTACCCGACAGTCATCCGGTCATCCGTCACGACACTCCTGCGGCCACATTCTATTACACGCTTGGTGGAATTGCAAATAAAATTTACGATAAATCTGCAAAATAGGAAAACATCCACACAAATCCCTTCGATTGAGACGCTTTTAAAAGCTCGCTAAATCCCCTCCTTATTAAAGAACATTGCAAAAACTGAGTCGTAGACCACACGCTGCGTCTAAAGCCAGAGCCAATTCGTTGCAAAGTAGGCTTTTAGCATGACACGCGCACAAAAGCACAAGCATTCAAAAGCTAACGAGCGGCGTCTCCACTCAAATCCCAGTCCAGAACCGTCAAGAGAATGACGGGGGAGGGCGACATACAACATTCGCCGAATACCATATTTTCGTGTCACCCTCACGACCGAATAAAGCGCGTCATAAAGTGAGCAACTAAAGCACACAACGTCCTCTGTGAGCTGACGAAGCTGGTGCCACGCTTGAATTATTGCTCGTATTCAGGTGGCAAAAGGAAACGCGACAAAATAAAAACGGAGGGAAGAAAAGAAAAAAACATTTGTGCATCATTCATTTCATACCCAACTCTCAAGATAAAGCACCGAATGTACCAACTGTTCCACAAGTAATTTACATCGGTTAAATTTCACACATTTACAAGTTTAAACCATTTCAGATTCCATTTAAAAAGAATAAAAATTTGGGCTTGCTGCTTGCAAACTCTACGGTTACCTTCAGTTTTTCGGCGGAATGCAATGCAAAAAGCCAGCGAAAAATCGCTCTATTCTCACGATTTATTTGCAAATACCTACAAACATTTACGCGTTTCTTGCGATTAAATCAAAACATGCTTAAAGCAACAACTGCATTCCTAACAAATTTCAAACCAAAAATATACAGACATTTTTTCGTATTAAAATTAAAATTTACAACAAAAAAAAAAAACACAACAACTTAACTTTAAAATAAAAATCGATGTAGTTGGCTATCTCTTAAGCCTTAAAGCAGAATTTTTTTTTTTCTTTTTCAAACTTTTTGAAATTCTACTTTAAAAACCAACAAAAGCTAAAACTCTTTTTGTGACGTCACTGGTGAGTTGACAGTTTTCGTTCTTCTTTTTCTTTTATTTCTGTGGAGTCTACTGATATGGAATACGGTATAAGCTCATCAATTCACTTGTCTGCCATGTTGAATTTTTTTCAGAAATTGAAAAGTTGCCTGTATATATTTATTGTCTGACCTTGTGGTTTAGTCAAATTTTTTTTTTAAAAAATTTTAAAAAAGACAAAAAAATATATTAATAATTCAGAAAAAGAGAAATTAAAGTGCGAGCCATTCAAAGCAACCCTTTATTTTATTCCGCATTGTAAACGATCCACAACTTCCGCCACAACAACGGAAGTGATAACACTTCTTTTAATAGAGCAAATAGTAATGACTAGATAAATTTCCACCACAGAAAACCCGGATTAAATTGACAAAATATTGATTACCATTACACGCGTGTAAGGGGCGAAAGGAAACCAACAAATAATTCTTGAGAAAGAAAAAAAAAAAATTCAACAACAACATTTTTCTTCAAGAAAAATGCTGTTTAACATTCATTTAGACAAAAATCTGCCTCTTCACTCAGCAAATTACGCTGGAGAACTCAAAATTACCTCCCAATTTAACATTTTCAAATTTAAAAATAAAAATTTAAATTAAATTAAGTAATTGAAACAAAGATTTAGTTTAACGAATCGAACTTGAATCTGAGTCGGCCGTGTTTAATCGTAAGTCAAACGGATTAAAACCGATAACCTGGAACGTTTAATTGGGTGATGCCACACGTGTCCATAACCGATCAGACCAGAAACAAAATGTTGAGTTTAGCCAGCGATGTAACAACACACAAACACCCAATCAAAGTCAACTAATATTTGAAATAGATTGAAGAGCACGCAAACGAGCATGCAAAATGCTTGGTTTAGTCGGCACCTGCACCTCGGCCGCAATCAAGTTAAGTCACAAAAGGCTGACAAAATCAAATTTACCATTCGCTGTACGTGTGCTTCACTCTGTGGTTGCAAACAAACTAAAATCACATTTCTGCTCTATTTTGGCGTCGTATATTTGACGCCATTTCTAATAATTGCGCACAAAAACAATAACAGTTTTTTCAGAAAATTGCAGAATAAGTCACAATTCTGTAAGATTAATCTGTCTTATTAGACGCATTTAATAAACAATTAACACAACACAAAAATTAGCACTACACAATAAGATTTCTCGTGTTAAATACCCTAACACGGCATAACACGACCGTTTTACGCTTTATTGAATGTGCCTACTGTGAACCAATAACGGAAATTCTACCATTTTCCGTTTTCAGTTTCAAAATAAAATAAGATAACTAAAAAAAACTGAACATTTTTTATCCAAGTTCAATTTCACTTATTTGAATAATATTTTTTTTTTTTTTTTTTTTTTTTTTAAATTTAAAAAAAAAAAAAAAAGAAATAAAGAAAGAAAGAAGAAAAAAAAAACAGCCAAAAGTAAAGCAAATAAAGTTTGCTTTCTTTATTTTTTTAAATATTTTTTTCATTCCATCAAAGTTTCCCTCTTCCCACTTCATTTTCATTTGCATAGACTTGACTCCATACTGAGTGTCTTTTTCCCCCTCCCGTTTCCCATCTTTTTATACATTTTTTATTCTATTTCTATCTTCCACTATCTCTCGTCGAGTGTATGCAGATGAGATAGGACAATTTTTACCACCTTCCTCTCTTTTCCTCCTCTACAAACCTTTTCCTTTGCTATGAAGTCAAGTTCCGAGTTCAACCTCTCATGAATTGCTAATTTCAATCTCCTTCTGCATGAACATTAAAGACGCACCTCGTCTCCTAGCAAACCAGAACCGCCATATCATTTACCATTCCAATTAATATTCTAATTTCTAACTTTGACATAATACATATTTCTGTTGTTGGTGTTTCCCAAGTATTTCGACAACGGAATATCACACACACACACGCATCTAAGTTCGATGTATATTTCTTTCGATCTCTAAAATTCAATCTACAACGAACCATTGACGCTCGTCATTATTTCCAATGGATCGATTCCGGGAAAAGTGGTCACTTGTACAGCTGAAATTGCACCAACTTCAAACTCCATTATTTATGTGTTAGATCTAGCTAAGAGAAGAGGTAACGACGTTTCGCCAAACAACTCCATCCACTTCTCCATTCTCATCTCGCCGTTGCTCCTCGCCCTCCACTCAACACGGCCGCCGTTGATGAGATAAAGAGAAGCTGATTGAAAATGAACGGCGTATAGCTCATTCGATACATTTAAAGATTACAAAACCAACAATCAAAACTCAACTTCTGCACCTTTCTCCAAACTTACTAAATTCAATCAGAAACTTCGCCACATGCTTCACCATCCGATTTGTCACATGGAGATGACCGTGTAGCAAATGATGGATGTTCCGCAGCTCCAAAAGCGCATCATTTAGTGACGATTATCTAATTTTTATAGTAATGTCTTCCTTACAACGTATCATTAAGAGAGCAGGAAAGCAATAAAAACAATGCAGCCAGAGCACCAAATTGGTCGGCGAGATCCAATATACCAATGTAATCACAACGGTAAAAGGAAGAGTGGCCCTACTCCCTTAATCCGTAGATTAATTCACATTCCAGCCACGATAGAATGAAAATAGTTACAAAGGCAATGTATCTGCTTGTGTGCGTGCAGCCATTTCATCGCTAATTTTGCAATCTACTTTTTACCAACATCTGCACCGGTTGTCTTTTTCTGTCTTATACAGTATTTCATCAATTTATGGTCTGTAGGTTTAACATTTTTAAATAATAATTCGTAAAAATTTCAAATATATATATATTTTACTACATATTTTTAGATTTGCCTAATTAATGCATAGTAAAATGTTATCACTTTTCGCAGATTTTTATTATATTAATTATGCGTTAAATAATGCATTTCGCAATACACTTAGTAAAATGTATTATTACAATGCATTCAGATTTCATAAATATTAATTTTTAGGAATGCATTTCGTAATACGTTTTATAAAATGTAGTATCATTTGTAAACCAATAGCATTCTCAAGTGTATTGTCAAACTTAATGCATTTCAAAATACGGTACATTGTAATACATTGAAATATAATTGCAATGTATTTTTTAACCATATTGGATATGGGATTAAGCAATGGTTGAAAGTAATTCTGCAACATTCTAACATTTTGTAATTTAAAAAAAATATATATATATATATATATATGGAACGTAAAAACATGTTCATATTTCTCTTGCCTATTCTAGTATATCGTATTTCTGCAAATGTGCACTATTATTGTTCTAATGTGTGTGAAAATTAACCAGATGTCTGTTGGGAGAAGAAGAAAAAAAAATTTTAGCTTTAAGCCTAATGCATATAGAATTAAAGCCGAACTGCATGCCTAGAGAAGTCATGAGTCATACGTCATGAGCAGAACAGTTAATATTTGCTTCCCATTCCAAACGTGCAGTTATTAGTGTGGTTGAAGCACATAGTGGCAACATTTTGATAGAAATTTTGATGGCTCGAATATACATATCCGAATTGCCATCCCGGAACACAATTGCCAATCCAACCGGAAACGTTCATCTCAGAAAACTAATCTTGGAATGAAACATCACTTCCTATATCATCTAAAGGTGTTGGAGCAACATTCAGCTTGAACGCGCGAAATCATCAATAGATTCCCTGCGTTGTTTTGTTTCTTCTTACCCTATTATTGTGATTATTTTCAGCTTCAAATTACAATTCCCCAACTGTAAATTATCTACACCATTATGCCGACTTTTTCAACTTGGCATTAACCTAATTTCCTCTTTCTCTCTAAGATTTTTAGAAGATCTAAAAAAAGAGGAAATTAGGTTAATGATTTTTTTTAAAGCAGCCTTTGTGGCTGCTTAAAATACCTGAGCTAAATCGTAAAAATTTGAATCTTTCCACTTAAACATGACAGAGAATGACATAGCACTCCTTCACTTTTAACTCTGCACATTAACTTCTTCCAGGAAAGTTCCAGCAAAAACATTTTAATTATGCAATTCTGTATCGCGATGAACAATCCTAGGAAACAAGACACTTTAATTAGAAATTTAACCGATTCCTTAATACGCCGATATTTACCAATCGACAAGTGCAGAAATAACTTCATTAGGAAGGTTCAAATTAAGCAAATGCTTAAAGTTGGCCTGTGTAAGTGAAATAAATGACTTGTTATTGAATGCTCTTCAATAAAATATTATTATTACTAATGCACAGGCTTGTGCGCAGCTGAGATCCGAATGATTGTTCAACTGAGCATGCGCAAATTCAACACGTTCAGTAATCCAACACTCTGCAAGTCGGTAAATAAAATTTTCGTGTTATGACTCGTCTGCGCGGATGTATGCGACAGAGAGATTAATGTACACAGTACAGTACTGTCAGTTGCTAATCGTTTGTACAACACCCTGTATTGAGTGATTAGTTTTGCGAAGTTGATGTGATTTGTTCTAGTAGTTCTATTTTTTATTCAAAATCCACTTCTCCGACAATACCGAATACCAGAGATTCTACCGTATATCCATAATTTGGCATCAACATACCGGGCAAAGACTCTAGGCATTTTGAACCCAAGCATTTTCTTTCAAAAATATCGGCAATACTTTAGTCTACAAAAATACTGAGCAACGCTTCCTATTACTTAGCATTCAAAGTGTGCATACTCTAGGTAACATTTGACCACTGGATCGATTACCATTCTGTGAAAGTTTTTACAAGAACAACTTAAAATCATCAATTTTACCACCTAAAAATATTAACATTCAATAAGACACATTTCTCCTTGAAAAAAAAGCATCACATAGCTTTAGTAGAGAGATCAATGGCAACCAAGAAGTCATTTCATTTCTTCAAACCGACTAATCTACGCTGCCAACTTGATGCCATACTCTTGTCACCGTTTCTTTTAGAGGGATTTAAAGCTTTTAGACAAATTGCTAGCAAATTAAATAATTGATGGATGACATGATAATTAGTTTAATATTAAAAAAAAAAAAAAAAAAAAAAAAATTTATTTTCTTCATTATTTTCCCCACGCACTGGACAAATTTCAATCACTCGACGTTTACTATCGATCAGTCAAACTCGCATTTGTCCATTTTCCTCCTCTCATTTTTATCTAGCTCCAACCAAGAGAGATTCTTATAATCGCGCTTTTATTCACTTAATAGGAATCTTTCGCTCGCTGATAACCTTACCGCTGACATGAGGTCGCCGGCAACCATTGACGTAACACACAAGCTAGACCATAGAAAAGCCTTGCACAGGGAATTCATTACGCCCAACTAGATTTAGAAATTAAAGAGTTAACACCCATCGAACTTCCTTAAAGAGGTTTTGCTTTGCATTCATAAATAAATTTCCAACAAAAAAAAATTATCTTTTCCAAACGCAAGTTAGAAGCTGGTAACATATTAGATGCTGTAAATCACAGAAATCTTAAACATTCGCACCACTTTGTCTATCAACACGAACCATTAACACATTACTATGGTAATCTGTTAATTGCCCGTGTGCATTTTATCAGTGCATTTCTATTGAGAAACAACACGACGCCAAGAGTAAAGCCGAAAAACTGCTTTTACTCAACATATCTATTTGCAGGGTGTTTTTTCCCCTGGTTCAAAAAGTCGACTTTAAGCTGGCAATAGACTTTTTAAACCAGGTGTTTTCACTTGTCACTACACTTTATTTTAATTATCAAATTTCTTGCAAGCAGATATGTATGAAAATGTTACCTATACCTAGCTAACCTAATCTACCGTATTGATGCACTTTTGGTGGATTAGGCACATGACGAAAATTATAAAAAAAAAATTCAAATAAGGGCATGCTCTTATGATCAAAGCATGCCACAAAATCCAAAACACTAGGTACATTCATAAAGTAATTCAGACTAAACAGCATTTTAAACAACATCTGTAAACTGCATTTTAAACTGCTTGTCTCAATCTAACTGGAAAAATGGCGGCCGATTTAGTCTGTTTTCAGTTGCAGTGGGCACACGCATGACATTTAAACGGTTTACATTCACTAAAGAACAGCAGGCGCATTCATAAAGTTATGTTTAACTTGCCATTAAACATGTTTTGTTGTTTAAATGTCATGTGCATGCCCACTGCGACTGACAACAAACTAAATCGGCTGCCATTTTTCGAGTTAGATCAAGACAAGCAATTTAAACGCAATTTAAATATGTTTAAAATGTTATTTAGTTTAAATTACTTAATAAATGAGCCTAGTATTTTGCATTTAGTGGTGTGCTTTGATCATAAGAGCATGCTCTTATTTGAAATTTTCTCAAAATTTTCGTAATGTGCCTAATCCACTAAAAGCGCATTAGTACGGCGGGTTAGCTATATAAACAAACTATGTGCATTAAAATTTAAATAATGAAAATATGCCAACTAAGACTGATCCTCAGTCACAATCAATAACCTTCCCTTAATCTCACTTTCACGGCAAGTAGGTCTCGAATGAAAACATTTCCAAAGTTGAAATTATCGAATGTTCACCTACGATATCTAATGATGGTGAATTTCACTATTCAATTATTTCTATTATTCCCCATTTCCGTTAAGAGCATGTTTTAACCCCCATTAACCCATTTTAATCCCTTTAAATACATAAAATTGATATGCCATTAAAGCATCTAGAAAGTATGCTAATGATACTAAATAATATATTTTCTGTTTCATCCTAATTAACTTTTAATTGACAATTTAATTTAACACATGTGCCCTGCATGCTGCTTGCAATGTTTTATACAAACGGCGAAAATATTCTGCAATTCCAATTGGAAAAAGCTACATCTGCTGAAGGCGAAACCACACAACGTGTAGATAGGAGATTTGGTTATAATGTTGTAAGATTTGTATGCTAATACATTTAGACCAATAAAACAAACAGCATCTCCATTGAGTTCACTGAAGATGCAACCGAGTCCAATCATTGCTTCTGTTTGATCTAACACTAGAGGGGTAACTTAGGAAACATCCGTAACTATGTAACCTAGTGGTTTTAGAGTGCTGATACCAATATCCCAAAGTTTCCACCTCTAAGCCACTAGTAATGTTTTCATGCCAACACAGTAGTATTTACAAAAATGATTGTGTAAGGTAGCAAACTCAAAGTGCCTGACATATTTCTAATGATCTCCTTTTATTAAAGAGTTTTATTTAACTTCCGGTTTGTGTCACACCCGTTAGTAACGCCAGTGTACTAAACGAGAATAAACTGCATCACGCCACAAAAACCAATTTAAAAAAAAAAATATTGATGCCCGATCGGTTAATATTATTTAGCAAGCGCGTTCATTCAGATACAATCATTTATTGGCAAAATTAAAGTCTTTGCACAAAAAACCTATTTTTTAATATACGTTTACTTTCTATAACATTCACACTTGTCTAAATCTAACAATCGTGCTGGCAAAAATTAAAACTACAAATTCTTCGCTATTGCAAACGACCGGTTTTACTCATCCAAAAAGACACGTAAAACACCAACACTTTATTTTGTCCCGGTCTGTCACATGATACATTGTGTGACCAACCACTGTAAAAGTAACGACTACCATTCCCAATAGCAAATCACAAAAATTCGCAATTCTGTAGAAAACATTTTAGTGTATTTTGAAAACGTTCGCTATAAGTGAGTTTTTGCTAAGTGTGTTCGCCACAGCGGGGTCGGTCTGTACTCATTACAACTCCAATTCAAGTTAAGTACTCAGTTGCTCACTTCCATTGCCAACTGGCAACTTTTACTAAAATTGATATCAATTTTTTTAAAAAGAGGAAAATTTAATTTGAAGTGACATGCCTTTGTTTGTTTTCAATTTAGAAAACAAACATTTCAAAACAAAGCAATATTTTTCTTCTCCTTAGCAGTCAAATGTGAAGTTTGATTTAAAACTTTAGCAATTAAGATAAGCATTTGATACTCTGAACCTAAACAACATCATTCACATTATTATTCTATCCACTCTGGTCATGTGTTATCATATAGCATAAAAAAAAGTGGATGGACTTTCAAGCCGCTCATCTTGTAAAATATGTACAAGTCATTTAATATTACATCCTGCTTTAATATAGAAAAATATAAATATTTAAATATGAGTTTAAAGCGAAAGTTTGCAGTGAACCATTGCAATATAATTTCCACTCACAATTGACTCGGGAGTACTAAAACTATCAAAACTTTCAGCAAGTCTACAGGAACTCTAATCGTTGAAATCACAATTTTAACTTTCTACATTAGTTCCACAATAAATCCATAATTCATTGGTAACCAGACCATATTACAGCCTGATTTATGACCGCGCATTTTGTCCACAAACTGCGACTCTTAGTTTTAAAATTCACCACATAAAATAGTTAAGCCGCCAATGGGATTATAATGACCAGCTGGAGAACATAGCGCAAATCAGCAAGTACACATTATAATTTGCAGAAAATACTTTTCCAAATACCGCAATATTCGATTAACAGCACCAACGCCAGAATTTACCATTAGAACAGTGCGATTACAGAAACCCCCAAAGTTCTGCACAAATAACTTTTCTTCTTCTTTTGCTTGGAGTAGCAAGAAACTTAAGAGTTTAGAATTGCAGTTAAACATGTTTCGTTGTTTAAATGGTGTGCGCATGCCCACTGCAACTGAAAGCTGACTAAATTGGCGACCAATTTTGAAGTTCAATTGAGAAAACCCTCAGTTAGGCTGATAAATATTCAATTTAACTGTTTTTTATGGGATAATGTCAGAATGAACTCGGTTCAATTATTTGAACAGAGGTCTTCGACACGCCTTCTTCAACATCATTTCTCGAAAAATACGGCTCACCATGCTAATCACCTGTTTCCAATAAAACACAGAATTTAAGCGGTATTGGGGGGTTAGGATGAGTGACCTACTGTTTTTCCATCTTTGTCTAATTTAAGTACTCTCCCTACGACAAAATAATCTAGCACCCATCTCAACTAAATTTTCTGTGGTTTTCCCAGTTGTCGGTGCAAATGCAAGGTTAGGTCCTCAAGAACGTAGTCCCACAGATCGCAAAAAAAGAAGGAAAAGTTATCTTAAATAAGATATATAGTTCCGAGTCAGACTATTGCCTGTAGTGCCATCCTCTTGGGGAAATATAAATGTTTAGTCTAAATGAGTTTTCAAAGTGTGCAATGTTAACTTACACATTTGTAACCGTAAACTATTTTGTTGCTACTGCAACTCCTAAGTTGGAATTATTGCGTAAACGAAACTTTGAGTGCTTGATGGCATGGATTCCTCTGGATATTTGCAGGAAATAAGTGGACACAACCACACTGTACAGGAATCTGTTCAAAACTAAATTTTTAATCTTTTTCTAAAACGAGGTAAACATTGGGGAATGTGTTAATCCCCTTACAATGATTGGTTAATCCTAAACTCTAGTCTCCCCCTGCAAAGGGGGAGGAATACAAATTGGTAACCCAAGTGGTAACTTTTAATATTAATACATTTAAACATCTCTTTATTAAACAATTGTTTCAACATATTTAAACTTGTTTTAAACTTTTGTGGGTTGTTGCCATCATCTTAAGATATTCCGCATCTACAAAAGATGAGGAATCTGATTTGATAACGCACACATATCAGCACTCCAAAAGCTGGAATTTGCCCAGTAGTTTAAACAAACACATCCACTGCTGTGTGTATCAAATCAGGTGTGATAGCAGTCCCATGTGTACAGTTATCATTGCGCACCAAAAAGACGATTCCTTGGTTGAGGTTAAAACTACTGACCTTTAGTCCCAGCTTTAAGACCTAAATCCATTTGATTACCCAATTACAGCAAGTAAAAAAACACATTTCCTTTTGAAGTAAAAAAAAATGTCTGACAACTATCGAATTCCATACCAGCGTTATTATGATTTTAATTAAATCGAGGAGTTTTGCAGCTCACAATTAATTCCTAAGCAAACTTAATCCTCACCAGGATAAATTTTCCCGAATTAATTACTATACTTCCATTCGCCTCTTTTATTTTCCAAAACTGCAGTGCTAATGATTAAAGATGAATTAAAACAAACTTAGTTGCACTTACCCCCAGCTGATCGCACAAATATCACCAACATTATTCTTCGTTTCTCTTGTGATCAAACAGAAAGAAAAAAAAAAAAGAAATCTCTCGATCGATCGTTCGTCAGCAATTTGACCTGTATTCGACCTCAGTCCGATACCGTTTAAAAGTCGACAGCTTCTATCTCCTTTAGCCTGACACAGAAAAGCAGAACATCATTTTTCAGCACTCATTTTCGTCTTAAACTTGGTGGCCGATTCTAATTACGTTACAAGCAAATGCAATTCACTTGTCTAATACCTCAAAACCCTTTTAAACCTCCTCATCGTCTTCACAAACTTTAAACGAAAACAACCACCGGTTAAGTGATCAATAAAATCTCATTTACCAACTATTTATTCCAGCAATTGTTTTCAGCGAAAACAAGATGGCATCCATCTTCTTGTTGTTTAAAACCAAGTTAACTTTTTATTTTTACGACTATGTCCTCGCTGCAAAGTTGAGACGAGAAACAAGAAGGGGTTATCTTGGCCCTTCACACTAGATTCAATCATAAATCGCGTCGTGTTAGCCTAATACAGGATAAGAAGTTTTCTAGCACTAAGTAAAAACATCGGCTCATGTACCTTAACATCATTGATCCAGCAATGTTCTTCCCACCCGCCCTAATGCGAACAGCACGGGCCATTTACGTTGGTGTGTATGCGTTGAAGATAAAGACACAGGGCTTTGCTAAGTCCAACACACAACGACTCAGGTCAGAGGGCTCGCTGCGCATTCTGTTTATGAAACAACTAGAGATGTTGTCGAGTGTGCTTCTGTTCAGTTTGGACCCTGTCCAATAAACTAGGACGAGAAAAAAAGGGTAAGAAGAGACAGCCCGTTTGGTGCGTGTAAACAGCTGTGATCGACTCCCCTCGGGGAAATGGAGGCGGAGGAATTCCTTCAGCGAAGGGTCAAATGGGAAAGTAGAAAGAGAAGAGGAGAGAAGAGGAGAGTAGAGTGTGGAGGAGAGAAACAACAAAATGTAAAATATTTCTAATTACTCTCATTCGTGTGTAGCAATAAAGGCTGAAGAATGACGCTCGGTTCGTCAACAAATTTTCCGACATCACAGGTGACAGATTTAACAGCACCTCGAGTATCGTGCAAATGTTCTGGTCTTAACTAAAACACTTATCCACAAACCACCTGCAGGATTTATGCCACGCTTACTATTTCATTTTTTCTTTTCGAAATTTTCTCTTAAAACAAGTTATTCACTCAATTCCGTGATGGAATCCCAAAATATTTGCAACAAAAAAAGAATTTTTGATAACCAACATTTCTTAAGACATTTGAAAATGCGGGGGGCCTCGGTCAGAGGTCCGAAAAACGAACGTCTGAGCGGGCCCCGACTGAAAACTCACTTTCTGGCATATTCCACGCTCAATTCACCGTTATTTCTGCAAATTGATCGTTGTTTGCATCCGAGTCAAGTGTCAAATTCTCAAATATCAACGCGCGCCTTTTTGTTTACGCCATGATTTCAGAGCGTAAGCAAACACTGAAATTCTTCAGTTTTGGCTTACCCTCGGCATGATGAGTTTATTTCATATTTTCAAGCTTGAAAATACCAAACAAACGAAACAAGCAAACAATACAAACAAACAAACAAACGAAACAAGCAAACAATACAAACAAACAATTAAAGCAATTAAAAAACGAAGCCACGATTTGTTGGCACTGTATTACCCACATTGCTGCACCGTGATGCAGCAAGGTGAGCAGCTCACACGCGTGCAAACAAAACTCGAAGCATCACCATTAACTAGGCTAAAAACAATCATTCGCAAAACATTCATCCCAACAATTGGTTCATTTGTGGACATTTGGTGCCCCAGCCTTATAACACAACAATCCTAATTGTATTTAATCGCTTGATTGGATATTCGGTTGGTCTTCCTGCTATCGTGTCAGGGTCAGCTATAACTTTTCCGCCAAGCTATTTATTTGTCTGCAGAAAACTTGCGCTTCGAGGAATCAATAACGAGCAGTAAATTTACTTACGGCGCACCGTAAACGAGACAATTTTCCAGAGATGTAACTCAAGTTGAGTTTGCAGCAGTGTACTTGTCAATAATCGCGTTCATATTGACAAACTCGCCCCATGGCTACAGAAACTTGCTGAGTTCAGATCAGGCGGAAATAATTTAAAAATTCATTCATGCAATCAGAAACTTCCAAGTCAACTCCTAAAGATCAACAACAAACAGATGGAATTTTTTGAACACACTCAAGTGCATTTTGAAAACAGGACAAAGTCGACTTTTACTTTTCTGTTTGTCTGTTTTCCAAATTTAAGTGCAGACCTATCAACAAACCCCTTCCTCCTCGCGGGCCGAGTTGAAGGGTCGTCTTTTGTTATTCGACAAACGCTCTTTCGATTCGATCAATAATTCAACGGCCCCTGCCACTCACACCAGTTCATATCAATACAGGAACATCAAATAAAACTGCAAAATTCAAATCGCTCTCTTGGGCATTAGCACAAAAGCCAACTGTAAACAAATGTTCCATTTTGGAGAAGGAAAAAAATAAATGTTTTAAACAAACTCAATCTTTTCAACCTTGGTAGCAACAACCTCGGGCAAAGGCCATCCATCGAGGAAAGAAGAAAAGAAGACCCCGTCCTTCTTATCAGAGACAGTCAATGCTGCTGTTTATGTTCATCCATCTGTAGCACTTTGATAAGAGCAAACGGCGTCGAGCACTGTCTAGTAAAGAAAACAGAATTTTTTTTTTTTTTTTTTTTTTTTTTTTTTTTTTTTTTGGAAAATTATCTAAAAAATTTGTTTTTTTTTTTTTTTATTTTATTTACTTTTAGACACTTTTTGATGCACATCTTGTGATTAATTCTTCAAATTCCAACGTTATACGAAGAGAATAGGAAAGATGAGTGTTAGTGATTTGCGGTGAGAATGAAAACAACTTCTTGCGCATTCCCCACTTCTATGGAATTTGATGCCAACAAATTTTTCAAAAAAAAAAAGAAAGAAAAGAAAGAAAGAAAGAAAGAAAGAAGAAAAAAACATGGGCGGAGTTTACAGTTTACCTATGTCAACACCACTAATCTCGTGCTTGAAGCAATTTTTTGTGGCGGACGAAGACGAATGAGGGCCATTGCACGTTTTCAACTATTCAATGAAAAATTCCCTCGGGAGGGAGAAAATAGAGAATGGATAGAAAGAGAGAGAACGACGTCGTTTTCTTCGAGTCTTTGGCCAATATCTCAGCCGCATCGGAAAAATCAATAAAAGAGTTGCTGGCGATCAGCACACTATCAACTTGGTCATCTGGAAAACCTGCAAGCTCACGGCCTAATTAATTAATCAACCCGCCTCCCACTTGACCACATCTACACCATTATTCCTATTCTCAAATGTTGCAACCGCAAATGAAGTTCATCAAATTGGTCATCCCATTTTATCGCTCTTTCTTCACCCAATAACAATCATCAACTTATCGCCACGAAATTAATCGCCGTTTTTATCACAACAACTGGAAAAAATAATTATTTTTTTTAAATCGCTTGTTTTCGTTTAAAAACATAAAATAAAATTCGCTAAATAATATCAACTAATGACAACAGACAATGGAAATGTATTATTTATCTAATCTGATGTAATGACAAATGAAAATTCGCTATCAGAATGATTGAAGTATGAAGCATCATGTAGCAGACGAAGTCATCCATGGCTCTTGAGCGTGGTAGCGCTGTCGCACTGGGATCTTACGCGCCAATCATAATCGCGCATTGAATTTGATAGAAATTAACATCCGACTACTCACCACCTTCCCAGTTCTGAAAAGCCGTGCAAACATCTTTTTCCTAGCGACGGTCTGTCCGGACGAAATGGTATTTCGATATCACCATTCGGAGTATCCATGTGCACTATCTCGGCCATGTTTACAATGTAGTGTGAAG
Source organism: Strigamia crassipes (assembly GCA_034683725.1). Taxonomy (NCBI): domain Eukaryota; kingdom Metazoa; phylum Arthropoda; class Chilopoda; order Geophilomorpha; family Linotaeniidae; genus Strigamia; species Strigamia crassipes. The sequence continues at coordinate 70,240 of JAQFXT010000062.1, forward strand.
GCAAAACACGAAAATGGCCCACTTAAAGTTTTCACAACATCCGCTAGGACTACCCTCGTCCAATCAGCTCTCTTTCAGCGTCCAATGAGAATGCGCAAAAGCAAAACAAGTTCCGAATCCCGCGTCGTCATCCCGCACCACGACCACGGCACAGCAAAGGTCGCATCGTGACGTCATCAACCCATCGCCTTGCAAAACAAATTGCAACATGGAGGAACACGGTTGCGCCGATTGTCCGTACATATTGAAGCGTAAAAGAGTTATTTACCGGCAAATTCAATGGCAGTCGTTATAAATATTTAAAAACCAATCATGGTAGAGCCGATTTTTGACTACCAATTCAGGTTGATCCTAATCGGAGACAGCACGGTTGGAAAAAGCTCCCTACTTAAGGCATTCACCGATGGAAAATTTGCAGAGATATCTGATCCGACCGTAGGAGTGGACTTTTTCGCACGATTGGTACAAATTGATGACGGAAAAAGAGTCAAATTGCAGCTCTGGGATACCGCTGGCCAAGAGCGATTCAGGTATTCAATTCGTATGAAATCTGTAAATAAACAAAACAAAACAAAAATAAATTTAATTTTGTCATTTATGAAGCAAAATTCAATCTATTTTTTAAAATAATTTATCAACGATTGATAAGTTATTGACGAGATGAAAACGGAATTGATTCTCGTAAGAAAACATCAAAAAACAATTAATGAATTTTTTTTTCCTTCCTTCCTTCTTTTCCTTCTTTTTCTTTTTAATTATCATTTTCAGATCAATAACAAGATCATATTACCGCAACTCGGTGGGGGCAATGCTCGTTTACGATATCACAAACAGATCGAGTTTTGAACACATGCCGGAATGGTTGTACGAAGCCAAACGACACATAGAACCACACAAAGCAGTTTTTCAATTGGTGGGATGTAAAAGCGACATGGATTCAGCCAGACAGGTTGCCGAGGAAGAGGCACAGCAGCTAGCAGATTTCTACAATATCAGTTTCTTGGAGACGTCTGCGAAAACGGGAGTGAATGTCGAAGATGTTTTTACTCAGATTGCTCAAACGATTTATCGTAGAATTCAGATCGGCGAGTTGCGTGTGGAGGACGGATGGGAAGGGATTAAGAATGGGTTCGCGAGACCTCGAGAAAATCTGCATCTGCTGGAAGCGGAACCCCAGAAAAGTACTTGTTGTTGATCGGGGAAAACAATAGTTGCGTTCAAACTAAACAAGTTTTTTCGAAAATTTTTATTTTTTTTATTTTATTTTAAAAATATTTTTTAAAAATATTTCTTCTTTTTTTTTTTTAGATTTTATTTACTCTCCAGAAAAAAATTGAGGATTTTCGAAAAATCCTGTCAAGTTTGAACGACCAAAAACGCCAATTACTTAGTAGTAAAACAGTGGATATAATTATGATTTTAGTTGTTTTTGTATATAATTTTTTTTATTGTGCAAAGTAATTTTTGATTTTTAAGAGTTTTATTTTTGTTATATACTGTTTAATTCCTATCGATAATCTGAAATTGATTAGTAATATTAAAGACTAGTGAACGAAAAGAGTACTAGTAGGCTTTTACAATATTGTTACGGAAAACGGTATAATTGTGTGTTTAGAAATTTATTTATTTTTCAATGTACTACCTGTGGTAGCTTGTATTATAATTTCTTTCTTGCTTAAATGCTTTTGAAGCCTAAAAAAATGTGTCAAAATTGCAAAATTTTAGTAAGCTTAAAACATTTCTAAAAAATTTTTCTTCTTTTGGGGTTTAAATTAGTGAATTGTTTGTCAAAGATAGAACACAGATGATTTTGCTAAGTTTTGGACAGAATTAAATGCAATTGCAATTGCTGTTCTGATTTATGTTGATGAAAAGTTATTTCAAATGGGATAAGCTCCAAGTTGGTCAATTTCTGTGATTGCAGTACAATCTTTTGGATAAGTACTCAGTTATACGAGAACCTCAGGTGTCTAAGATGTAGCATTTGAATTTTTCTCTTTCGCATTCTTGCGCCGTTGATTTAAGTTATTAACATTTGAGATTCGGTAGTCAATTTCTTGAGAATCTTGGAAGTTTTGCTTAAATGTGTCAAATAAAATTACAGCGGTTTAGTGTCGTGCGGAAACGTTCTTTAAGCTTGGTAAATTCCATGTAAAAGAAAAAAATTTGATGTCTGAACATTTGTTGTATGTTTTACAGAATTTTAAATAAATACATTTTTTGGCATTGTATGCTTAATTGGTGGCGGGATTTTAGACAACAAACCGAGTCAATTCAAAATTTGTCAAGAAATGATCGAATCTTTCGAATTATTTTAACGTGAATCTATCACGCAAGAAACAACATTTAAAAATGTACTTACGTTCTTTCATGACAACTCTTCACTTTTATCACAAACTAGAAAAATAGCGGGATGGGGAAACGTGCCAATTTTTTTTTCAAAATGGCGCTATAATAAACTGAAAACCCGGATGTACGCAGAGACCCCTATAATCTGCGAAGACACGATGCGAGCAATCTTTTTACATTACATTTTAATAAATATCCTTAATTAATTAGAAAACCCTATTTATTTATATATTACACGGCAGAACTAAATGAATATTGATTCAATGAATGTTTGGTTTGTTGTAGCAACGTGGTTGCGATGGCAACTGAACTTAGGAATGCTATGAGCAGAAAATGGAAAACGTGCATTTAGCTCCATCAGATGATGATGACATTTATACAGGATATGGAGACTACCATCCTGCCTTGGACACACAGGTTATGCTGCAGCTTAACGTTTTCTTAGTACGGTATAACCATTTACGATCGTTGTGTTTTTTTTATTAGGATCTCGAAAAAGATGAGGGGTTTTTGCAGGCCCTTAAAACAAGTTACAGCAAACGACCACCGGTAAACAGAAACGAAAACAAAACAAATTAAGATTTATACTAATAATAAATCTTTTGTAGCTCACGGGAAGAGTTAATCCACCCGGCACAGCGTCTGCTCGTTTTGCCACAGCATCTGGGGTACAAAATAATCGTTTAGAATTATGATACAAACGTACGATAATGGTGAAATAATAATTTTAGCTTCGTGTAGCCACGGGGATACGAGGAGCCACCAGTTTGAGAACTTCCCATGGAGCGATGCAAGAAGGTGGTGCCCGGCCTATGACAGCGGTTCGTGGCGTTGGATATTCATCCCATGGCAGCCGGGCTGTTTTTGATCCACTTAATCAAACTACAAGAAGATCTGCGTCTATTTTAGAAAAGAATACAGAAGATTCGTAAGTTGCTACTTAAAAATTCCACAATCGATTTTTCTAATTCAATTTTTTATTCAGAGCTGAGGAGAAAATCAAACAAATCGAACGAAAAGTTAACGATTTGGTTGAAGCCAGCTGTATGGCCTCAAGTGGAAGCGACTTGAAATTGGTTCGATTAGTGAAACATTATTAATTCAATTGAAATAACTTTGAATTTTAGGCGTTGGAGAAAGCTAAGGAAGCGGCTCAAAAGGAGCGGTTACTGGTCAGGCAAAAGGAACAGGCGTCCATGAGCGACCAACACAATTTAGATTTAACTTTTACAGTAAAAAAGAATATAAAAATATTGCAATTAATTTGAATTTATTTTTGTAAAAATTAAAAATTGTTTTTATTTAGGTATTGTTTAATTTGGCTAATCAATATGCCGCTAATGATATGCATACTGAAGCACTTAACACTTACCAAGTGATTGTGAAAAATCGCTTGTTTCAAAATGCGGGACGACTGAAAGTCAACATGGGCAACATTTATTTCCAACAAGGAAATTATCCAAAAGCAATCAAATTTTACAGAATGGCTTTAGATCAAGTCCCTAATATTCAACGAGAAATGAGGTAAAGCAGTCAGTTGCTATTGACCAGATTTTTAATTGCTTTTAAATTTGCAGGTTACGAATAATGCACAACATTGGGTCCCTATTCGTCCGAATGGCCCAATATACGGATGCAGTGACCAGTTTTGAATACATAATGAACGAGCTAGCGGATTTTAAAACTGCTTTGAATTTGATTTTGTGCTACTACGCGCTCGGCGATCGAGAAAAAATGAAGAAAGGCTTTATGAAAATGCTGAATATAGCGTTAGATGTGGACGAAGATGATCAATACGCGACCAACTCTGACGACCCGCATTTTAACTTAATTGTTGAAGCTATTAAGAATGATCCACTTACTACCATTGAGAGGGTCAAGTAAATTAACATCCACTATGCATAATTTGGTTAAGCGTAACTTAATTAAATGAAATTTCCAGAAAAGACGAAGCAAGCCACGCAATATTAACAGCGGCAAAGTTAATTTCACCTGTAATAGACAATTCGTTTAGTGCTGGCTACAACTGGTATGCAACGTAACGAAATTATCATTAATTTGCAAAAATTAAAATAATTTTTTCCTCTTCAGGTGTGTGGATGCTATACAGGGGTCTGCATACGCAGACTTAGCGTACGATTTGGAAATTAACAAGGCCGTCACGTATTTAAAGCAGAGAGAATTTGCCCAAGCTATTGAAACACTTAAAGCTATTGAAAAGAAAGAAACCAAAGTCGCTAGTGTGGCAGCAACTAATTTGAGTTTTTTGTATTTCTGGGTGAGTATGCTTGTAAATAATCCAATTTAATACTTTTTAACGTTTTACTGGTTAATTCAGCAAAATGATATACCATCAGCTGATAAATATGCGGATGTAGCTATAAGTGCGGACCGGTATAATCCCGATGCATGGGTTAACAAGGGCAGTTGTATTTTCGCACTAGGGGAATTCGACAAAGCAGGGGAATATTTCAGAGAAGCTCTTAATAATGAAGCAACTTGTGTTGAAGCGATATATAATTTAGGTGACTATTCAACTGCAAAAATATTAATTGAATGCAAAAATGACTAATTTCAACTTTTTCAGGTTTGACTTACAAAAAGATGGGAAATTTGGAGGATGCACAAGAATATTTTTTGAAATTGCATAATATTTTACGCAGTGATCCCGAAGTTGTGTACCAAATTGCAAACATCTACGAATTGCTCGAAGATTACGATCAGGCGAATGAGTGGTTTTTAACTTGAACGCAGTCGTTTAGGCAACGTGATATACATATGCTCTTTTTTTAGGTATCAGCAACTAATTGGTTTGGTTCCAAATGATCCAAAGGCTTTGCAAAAAATTGGTGAATTGGCTGAAAGCGAAGGTGATAAGCAGTTGGCGTACCAATATCACTTAGATGTATGATGTTACATCGTATTAGTTGCTTTTTTTTTACAATTTAGAATGTTATTTTTCAATTCCCGCTTAGTCTTACCGTAATTTCCCGTCATCGGTTGAAGTCATCGAATGGTTGGGTGCTTATTTTATCGACTCCCAATTGGCAGAAAAAGCGATTGATTATTTTGAAAGGGCTGCCATAATGCAGTAAGATATTCTAGAAAATGTAATAAAATGATCACTACCTTTTTTATCTCATTACTATTTGTACGTTTCACAGGCCTAACGAAGTGAAATGGAAATTAATGATAGCCAGTTGCCATCGCCGTAGTGGCAATTACCAAGTAGCTCTGCAGACATATAAAGCCATTCATAGGAAATTTCCTGAAAACATTGAATGTAATTTTTTATACGACTAAAAAACACCTATTTTGTGCACCGTATACATTTTATCATGATTAATCCAGGTCTAAAATTCTTGGTTCGATTGTGCTCCGATTTGGGTTTGAAAGAAGCGCAAGATTATGCAATCGAACTTAAAAAAGCAGAAAAAGCAAAAGAAGTTAAAGATGTAATTATTATTATTATTATTTTTTTTTATTATGGCTAATATTCACCTTGTTTTCAGAGGGTGGCAAGCAGTCGACCTGCTAGTCGCCATAGTAGTAGTCGCTTTCCACGTGGAAGTTCTGCTAGCAGTGGTAAAAAAAAATATTTAATTGGTAACTGGATATTTTTATTTTTCTATTTTTTTATTTTTTTAGAATACTTGGGAAGCCCAAGTAAAATTCGAGGTGGAATTAAATCGGTGCCTGGAAGTGCAACTAATTTCAGCGGTGCCAGTAGAGCGGCCATCTCATTTGGAAAAGAGGACGACATCTACGAAGTCCCAAAAAAAGACGTTGGTTAGTTGAATCACACCCTCACTGTTTTTATCTTGTTGTTGCAAATTTTATTTCTGATACTATTTTTATTTAATAAAATGACACTGACCATTGTCCTCTAGATGTTTCTTATTCCGATCCACTTGGTCCTCAAGCCGAAAGACCTAAAACATCAGTGAAGAAACGTGACATGCAAGACGACGAGTTTGAAAATGAAGAGTTGGGTGATGATATGTTGCCTGAATGAAAAAATACCTACACGAGTGCCCAAAATATAAATAATTTACCAGACATTATATTTATTTATTTATTTATGTATTTACCATAATTTATTAATTTGTAAAACTCTATCTGAAATAAACATGTAAACAAATGATCAATTTACCAAATTTTAATCGCAAAAAGAAAAAAATCCCTAAGACTTGTATTTTATAGATTCTGTACATAACACATTACATCGTATAAAAACAAATGTACAAAAATAGGAAGAAGTGTGTCATTTTTACATCACTGAATCAAGCAATCGGCGCTCAGAAATTATGAACGATTGGACGTGGTGCACCGGGTACAGTTTGCGTTAAGTGTGCACTTTCTACAAACGGTCCATTGACGCTTCTCAAAGAGTGATGAGCCGGTCTTTGTTGGAGGACAAATCCGTGAGTACGACCCATTGTACCATCGAATTCTGCGGGTCGTAATGGTTGGGGTCGTCTTTGGCGCCCTTCAAGAAACCGGTTCTCTTCTTCGAACTCGAACGACGGTCTGTGACGAGTGACGGCAACTGGCCGTGGCGCTTCTCTTTGAACGGACGCTAAAAAATCATCAATGACGGAACCGTCCGGTCTACTCGGTCTTGGACGACTGTGGTGCAGATTTGGGTTCGCGATGATTTCGTGCGTGGCACCAATCGGTCTCGAAAAGGCTGGGACTGCGACCTGAGTTGGCAAATCTTCAGTGTCGTGAGTGAAAATTTCACTGGTTGGTCTTCTAGCCGGTTGCGGTTTTCTTGTCCTTACAGTGACCGGTGCTGGTTCAGTTTGGAAATTGTCAAAAACAACTTCGACTGATGGTCGAGGTGGTCTTCGTTTGTTGCTCGGCGTCGGCGATGCAACTTCGGTGTCGAATTCATTAAAAAACGAACCGTGATGGGTCTGTGGTCTGCTCGTTTTCGGAAACTCGGTTTTCAAATGCACGACGGGGCGGCGATTGCTTTGCGGCCGTATCGGTTTAGGCTTAACGACAAAAAATATCAATTCAATTCGCAATCCCTTCGCTACCAAACAGGATTTTCAACAAAAAAATCCCTCTAACTTACCTGGAAATCATCGATCACTGACGGTCTGTTCGGTGGTACTCGTCGGGCCGTGTTGACGTCGTCTTCAAATTGGTGTCTAGTGCTCTGCGGACGCTGTAATCCGATTGGAAATTCACTTTCCAAAGGCTCCTGCTGGGGTCTCCGCGTTCTGACAGGGGCAGAAGTAGGTCTGTTCGTCGGTCGATCTAAGAACTCTTCAAGTGTGGGCGTGCGTTGGGTGTGTGGCCTCAATGGTCGTTGAGGCCTGGGTCGTGGAACTTGGAATGATGAATCGGCAACAGGTCTTGCCACCACTCTTCCTGAACCAGAGTGGTGCACCGGTGTCGACGACCTCGGGGGTGGTGCTGGGATCGGCTCCAGAAACAACTGGTCACTGGAAGGCTGTGGTGGTGGCCTTGCATTCTGTCTGAAAGGAGCATCCGGTCTACGTGGGCGATGGCTTGCGCTTTGTTGAAGGCCTTGCAACAAAAATGCTTGGTTCTCGTCTTCGAGGTTTTGTTCGATTTCGAAATCCTGTTGGAATTGTTGCACAGGTCTTTGCTGCACGGGTCTTTGCTGTACGGGTCTTTGCTGTACGGGTCTTTGCTGGACGGGTCTCCTCCTGGGTTTGGTGGTGGGCGGACGGGTGGGTCTCGGTCTGGGTGTGGGTGCGGGTGTAGGTGCGGGTGCGGGTGTCGGACGACGGGTGTGTGGTCTGGGAGTGGTAAACTCGTCGTAATCAATCTCGTCTTGGAAATCGTCTGGCCTGCCACGTGCGGGTGGGGGCCCCTTCGGAATGTGCTCACCCTGAGCGTCGAAACCAGTTTCGTTGGTCGCCGAGTAGTCGACCACTCGGATTTGTCCATCGGCATCTCGGAAACCGTATTTGCCTTGGACCGTGCCGTCTTGTTGTCTCGTCTCTATGCGAAACGACCCGTCTCCACCTTCGTATCCAAATCTGTACGATCCATCTTCTAATATCTCGTTTATTTGGCGGAGGATTGGTACCGGTGTCACCGGAGTCGATGCTCGAGATGATGACGGAGTGGAGAAGCGTTCTTCATCACGTCCACCTCTTTGTGCAGTTGCAATTGCAATAACACTTGCCAAAAGGCAAATGGCAACCTGAAATGAGGACCGCCGATTGAAATATTGCTTAGACTTTTTCAAGAATTGAACACTTTTTCATGGCGTTTTGATTCGGTATAAAAATGACTAGACTAAAAATGGAATGTAAAGTAAAATTAATTGAGTTCAATGGCTCGAATGAATGAATGGCCGAGTCAAGGCTTGTCCCCGATTGAAGGTTAAGTTAAATAAACTTGTATCATTTTGTTCAATCTTAGATGATGTTCGTTACTTCTTCTGGCTCTGGCTTCTACTGAATTTCTCATTAGCTCTTTAACCTGTTGGCCTGTTTACAACTTGGCCTTGTTGATTGGGGAGCAATGAACAAGTGTTACCCACTCCCAGTTTTCTTTTTATTGCACACTTTCTTCGAAAATTTGATCGAGGAAATTTATTACTAGGAAATGGTCGATCAATTATAAAATTCAATAATAAGAAAAATGGTATAATATAAAAAAAAAAAATTTTCAGATCGTATTTACTCCTTTCACTTCCTATTGCTAACCCACTTTTCAGGTCCATGTTTTTCCTCATTTTTTTTCCTTCTCTAATTGCAGTGCTCACATTACGTTTCACATATGACGGGGGAAGTGAATGGCAATTAATTAGCTTTAAAACAAATTAACCTAATAAACCTTTAAAATTTGCAAAACTTTTAAAAATCATCGTATTTTTTTTACAGTTTCAACTGAGATTTGACCGATGCAAACGTAGATATCGGTCATCGACCAGCACCACACCGCCTTGTGTGTATACAATAAAAAAAATTAATTCTATAACTACGTTAGAAATGATAAAAACTTCGTTTCTCAGTTTTTCCTATGCTACTCGAGTATTTCGAGGGGGATAGGATTAACTGCAACTTTCTTGCGAAAAGATTGATATTGTTAATTCATATTACGGTACCTGTCAAATCAATATTTTTACCTGCGGCGTGTATTCGAGGACGGCGATTAAATCTAACTTTGTTACAGCTTGCCATATGGACCAAACTACGCATATATTGCAACAAAACAAGTGATTTAACTATAATATAAACATATTTCGGTCCTATACTAAAATAACACCGAATATATTCTTAACTATCAATGTGCCAATCTTCATATAAAAGTTTTTACAGCAGCATAAATTGTAAGAACTTTTACAAAAGAAAAATTAGCTTATTAAACAGTAAAAACAAAATCAATTTAAAATTTACTTTTAAATTTGAGTTTGAATTCCAAACACTCGTAAATTTTCTTAAAAAAACATGGCATATAAAATTGAAAATGGTTAAATAAAAAATAAAATCACTATTATTACTATTAATGACAAACGTCTCATTTTGTTATTAGAGAATAGAAATCTTACCTTAGCCCACATCCTTGGTCCAAATTTTTCTGTTGGTTGCCGCCTAGTTTTGCTTTATATACCTGACCAGAGAAGTCTCCCTCTAGCCATGTAACCTACATTTGATGCCCCTCCTGGAAACTTTTTTTTATTTTCCAGCTTCCATTATCACTGCACAGAAGAAAATGTTACACGTGTCCTAAAAGGAAAATATATACATTTTTTAAAAGTAGAAGAAAAAAAAATTAATTTATGAAAATACTTTAAAATGAATCTAGAATTGAGTTTTAAAGTGGATAATTTAATTTTCAACTTACGGTCAATTTAAACAAAAAAAAGTTATTTCCTCTTTCATTTGTCTCAATACTTTCCCTGACCTTATTCGGTGTTGGTCAGTGTCATTAACCTGGCACAAGTCATGACACCAAATTAAATTTCGGTTATTTGAATTTATCAATAGCAATTTAACTACTCAGATTTAGTTAGATTGCGGTGCTTATACAACCAGCAATTGTACCGTACAAACTTGAAACGTTGTAATTTAAAACAATTTCAGACCGTGGAGCGAAGGAGAAGAAATAGATAAAAACATTTCACGAAGATTTTTCTATTGTGCCGTACTGATAACCATTTCCTTTATCCTTTATCGTTAACGGAATGTTAATTTTTTTGTGTTTGTCTCTCGTAAAGGCAATCGAGGCGTTTAAATGTCATGGTATTAATAAACTCAAGTATTGATGTTTCGTAATGAGTTGCTCTTGAACCTTTTATCATTTAAATTCATTACAACCTGTTAAATATTTATTAGTAATGCAGTACCTTTGTCCTTTGATATGCGCAGTTCTTTAACACAACTTAAAGTGGCTGGTCCATGCTTTGCTTTTTGTGCCAGCGCTATTTAAAAAAAGATAAGAAAGAAATAATCACACGTGTTTTTCAAATGTTAACACTCGCTGCATTAACTTAATCATACCTTTTATTATTATATTTCCTTCATGCGAATTGCAGGTTTTGTAAAACAAGTTTTTTTTGTGTCATTTGACAATTAAGTGCATCCATTCTTGAACGCAAAAGTCGACTTTCATGGCTTTTGTGATGCGTTTTACGTAATCATTAAAACAAGTCACCAAGTGAGAAAAGTTTGAAATAATTCCTAACACCATCTGTCTTTAGCGTAATAAGGAAACGAGTGAATTAGTGATGGTTCCTTAATGCGTTTTTTCCCCTTCAAAACATTTTTTTTCTTCTTGTGGCAATAAATTACGCTATTTTCGTAACAAACGGCAAATGCTGTAACTGAGCACGTAAGTAATTACGAATATCGCTTGATTTAGTGCCATTAAAATAAAAAAGAAATAAAAAATAAAATAAAAAACTTCACTTGCTTAGACAGTCCATATTTAGGATCAATTTTTTTAATCAATTTAAAACTATTCCCAATACAACAAATAACAATCTGTAATGTAAATTGTGAAGTTCTCAAGTTGAACCTTTTTTCTCTTTTATAAACCTGGGAAAATACAACCAAATAAAAATTAAAAAAATTAAAATAAAAACAAAAAACTCCTTGAACAAGAAATGCAAAATTGTTAATATTACAATAAAAAAAATTGTTTCGTTATATTTGTATGTATTTTCGTGTCAAAAATGTAAAATAAACACATAATTGGACTAGTTGAGTATAAGATAGTAATTAATTACTCAATTTTTACAAATCATACTGCATTAAAAAAGATATAAAATCTCCATGAGCAATTAATTGTAGATTAGTTTTAATTTGTTAGTTAATCGTACCATTAATGATCTTTATACGTATGAACCATTAAAAATCTTCTTTTTTTTTTTTTTTTTTAATGTTATTTGAAAAACATGATTTACTATAATTGAGGTAGTGCTTTTAGTTAACCTCTGTTTTTGGCTATTGATAATAAGTTACATCACTTTTGTTCTTCGCTCAGTTTGAGATTTCATTTACATTTCTTCTGTATTAAAGTGACAGTTCATTAATTAGCTTAAATAAAACTACCGTAAATTCTGTAATTAGGCCTGTAATTAGCTGACCAGGCAGATATTAAAAGCAGACAATTGTTTCCAAAATTACCCAAGGAATGAAAAGACTGATTAGAGAATTTACGAGGTATGAAAATTGAATTGATTGTAGTTACAGTTATTCAAACAAAATTGGTATAAAAAAAGAAGGAAAAAAAAATGGAATAAAAGGCACTGATAAATAAAACAACGTCAAACGAAAACATTAGTTATTATTCTTCCATTTGCCAGTGTGCCTGAATAAAATTACATTTTTCTTCCATTCAACCTTGTGGCACGTGGTACTTTAGCTTGTGACGATTCCGTGGCTCTCATGAAGCCGAAACCAGGCAATTTTGTGCCCGTCGTGCCTAAATGATTGCTGTTTCTACGCTGAACCACATTCGGCGCTTGCAAGAATTTGCTTCGTTGCGGACTCGGTGTTTGAGTCATTGTTGGCACCACAAGCGGATTGATCGGTTTTGTTCTTAAACTCTGAGTTCCAAACTCTTGTCTTCGAAAGCCGTTGGATTTATTATTTAATGTCCCATTGACATGTTTCCGGTTATTGACCTCATTCGTCCCTTGAACATTAATTTTCGGCGTTGCTGGTATCTTCGCATCTCCATTTCGTTCCGGTTTGGTTTTTCGCAAGTTTTTTGTAAGCTCTTTAATAGCATGAGTATAACCACTAATTTTGTTTTTTACAGGGGCTGCTCCTCCATTCACTAAGGATACGGTGGACGGTGACCTTTGCCCTCTGGCTGTGGCCACAGTCGTCACGCTGCTCGCCAAACTCGATCGAGAACTTGAGCGAGAACTAGGAGCTGTTTGTTTCCTCAAACCAATTAAATCCTTTGTGCTTCCGTTAACGAGCGATGGCCGACTCCACACGGGTCCTCCATTTCGTACTCTAGTACTTGCAGGCGTCGACAGGTGTCGAGTCAAACCAGATGTTGGTTTTGTGAGACGTGGCGAATTATTGACAAGAGTTCTCGTGGGCAATTTCGACGAGGATAAACGTCTGGAAGACGAAACAGAAGTGGAAGGTACACTCGAGAACCCCTTTTTGGGTCCTTCGCCCGCATTCGACGTCGACACGGATGTCGAGGCGACTTTCTGTGGACTTTTCGTGGGTTCCGCGTCGCACGTTTGCGTCGACGATGCGCTGACTAGAGATTGAGTCTCTTCAAAACCCTCATCCTTTTCGGGTTCGGTATCGGTCTGTTCCGGAGATCGATGCAACCCTTTTCGAATTCGGTTGGGCGAAGGAGCAGAATTGTTCGAACTTGTTGCGGAAATGTGTTTTGTTTGTTTTTGAGCATCATTGTCCCCTGAGTTTGTACTGGCAGCGCCTTTTTGCTGACCCGCCGTGTCTTCGCTCGTGCTAGAACATCGAATAAGTCGTTTCGTCTGCGATGTTTCACTGGTCGGAGACACCGGCGACGTGGGTGTGAGAGTATAAGTAGAGCGAAACGTCTTTTCACTCGAATCGCTCGTCGGTTTGTTTTTATTCAGTGTCAACGAAGAAGGTCTTTTCGATGTATTTTCACTCATATCTTTTAACTCCTTGCCCGTCTTTTCGATGATTTTAACCGATTTATCGATCTCGTTCGATTTGTTAACTGTTTCGTTGTCGGAATGCATCTCTTTCAATTTGCTCCTCCAACTTACATCTCGGTCCTTTTTCTCGTCCAAAGCGAATTCCGATGATTTACACCCGGCGACGTTCGTGGAATTCTCTTCTGGAGGTCGGCGGAACCTCCTGGTCCGCCTCATCGATGCAAATCGATCGAATTGTCCATCGCCCATTTCGTCCTCGTCGTTTTTATCGTTCAGCGGTTTAGTTGCCGAATGGAGTGGTTCGGTTTTCATCAACTCGGTTGGAGTTGATGGTGCAGACGGGTCAGACGTGTCAAAGCTCGACTGCAACTTCCGCATACGATGCGGTGTCGGAGGCGTTTGTATGTTCTCACTATCAATATCGCCATCTTGGGTTTCATTCGACGTTGTCTTTTTCAGAGCCAATTTGTTGAGCGTTTGTTGCACGCCAGGGGTAGGCGAAGTCGTAATTATCGAAGACTCGTTTCCAATACGGACTATCGATTTTTGCGGTACTGGAGTTCCGGTTTTCACGCCTCCTCCGTTTTCGACCGCATACATGTGCAGAGGATGAAGGGTTTTCGAGCCGGGCGTTTGTGGCGACTCCGGTGTTTTCCCTCTCTTGACCCGCATCTCCATTAAATCGTTGCTGTTCAAGCCGCTCTTCCGCCATTTACTCTTGTCCTGCGTGGCGTCTTCCAAAACCTCCAGCACTTTCCCCACGTCGTTGCTATCCAAAGTGCTCTTCATTCGATTGTCATAAACCGGTTTGTACGCCGGAATGTCGATTTTATCTTCGTGCAGCGTCCCCAGAGCGCAGCCGTTCACCTTCACCTCCACTTCATTAGCGTCGGTTTCATTTTTCCTCAACCAATCTCTGGGTCTTCTCTCCTTCGCTGCTGTTTTGGGCGTTTCGTCTTCTTTTTCGTTCTCCTGCAACCACGCTTCGATCTTTTGCCGCCACTGTTTGGGTTTTACTTCTTCTTCCGTCGCCATTTCCGTCGATGGCGCTGGCGAGGCCGGTCTCTCCCTGTCAAATTCCCCGCTCAACAAGTCGTTTCTTTTGCGCCTACCGGAGCGTCGGACGGCAGTTCGCTCCAATGACCCGCAGCCGTCGTTACTGCCCCAGGATCGCCGATCCCGAGCTTCGTTACCGTTGCAACTCGTTCTCAAGAAATCCATAAGATCGTCATCGTCGTCTCCCGATCGGTTTCTACTCCTCCGTCGTCTCACGGTGCCGTTCGGAGTGATATCGGGGGAATTGTCGGCATCGCCGCTCCAATTGGATCCGATTCTACGACGACCCACCATCGGAGAGTTGTTGATTGATCGTTCATCTTCTGAGGTATTTGGGGCTTCGTATGACGGTCTTTTACCCAGACGCCATTTAAAACTTCCTGAATCTCTTCTTTGTGCGAAACCATTGCGAATGTCAGTCAGAAGGGAATCCATAACGTTCGTTTCGCTTTCGCTTCCCGACATTGACGCAGGCCGGCCATCTAAAAATTAAAAAGAAACGTCACACTTGCTATTATATTAAAATGATCATTAAAAATTCACCTCCGTTTGCTGACCGGCGTCTTAAGATTATTTGTTCCTCTCTCTGCCGTCTTCGAGCTTCAGCTTTCTGTTCCGCATCTAGTCTGCGTTCATTATCAGCTATTGCCAGTTTGAATTTAATGCAAAACCCGTGAAATGTTTTGAAACATTCTTCCAGTTTGAAATTCTTGACATCTTCGCAGTAAAA
Organism: Strigamia crassipes; assembly: GCA_034683725.1. Lineage (NCBI taxonomy): Eukaryota > Metazoa > Arthropoda > Chilopoda > Geophilomorpha > Linotaeniidae > Strigamia > Strigamia crassipes. The sequence continues at coordinate 85,485 of JAQFXT010000062.1, forward strand.
CTCAGCTAAACTGACACGAACAATGTCCAATTCTTGCACATCATCGTGAAGTACTTGTAATTGTTGACGAGCAAACTATAAACAAAATATATAAATACAGTATATGAGTAAAACGTTAATATTTTATGACCACCCTCCCAGCTTTTGAACAATAGTTTTTGATATAATGAAAACTAATAATGAAATCCAAGTGTAAATATTTGTAATCGCAGAATCTAGGCTAGGAGGTAGATGAACCCATCCTTTCCCCACAATTTCTGTGTTGTTCACCACTAGGAAAGTCTGCATTTGCTCCTGTATGTCCATTTCAGCTGAGTTTACTTGCGCGGAGATCTTTTCCACACGGGCATCCAAAGCTGATATCTCGCTTTTCAATTGATCGATTGACGTTCTGCAATAAAATTTAACATGAGACTTAAAAAATATTATTTCTTCGTGTTTTTTTAACGCTATTTACTTGGATGCTTCTTCCAAATACTGCATTTTCTCTGTGAACTTGAGCAACGTCTCGTCTTTCTGTTTGGCTTGCTGTAAAACAAAACATTGATTTATAGTGCTTTGATTCGTAACCCAAAACTCATAGCTCCGTAAAACACATACAAAATTGGAAAAAACTTACCTCAAGCACATTTAATGATAAAACTTGTAAAAAAAAAAATTCAGAAAGAAATATTAGATTAGTGACAGGTTGAAATAAAATATATAAATAGAAACCAGTAGACAACAAAAATAATCCCAATATTAAAAAAAAAAAAATCTAGTTCAGTCACCAATTAGCAACGCAAGCACGAGCGAAGTTGGTGACAGGTTTATTCACCTGTACTAAAGTCCCCGTAACCGTAAAAGGAAAAGCCACAAGTGACATTCATCAACAGACGTGACAGTTGTGTATTTATCAAGAAGGTGGGGTCAATCAAATTGGCCTCTTCAACGTGTTTCATTATCACTCATTACATAAATTTAGCATCGTTAATCAACTTACCCTTGCCACGAAATGAATTAGATTCATTCCAGGTTTGTTTGCTCGGATGTCAGTCAATTTCTGCAGGGATGTCATTTTAAATCCCGCTGCATTACCAGCGTAACCACCCTAAAAATACACTCCAACTTATTAATATTTATTACTTATAATAATAATATTAACAACAAATATGGAGTACCGAATTGAGAAAATTCCCAGCTACCAGGACCATAAAAAGAACTTCTTGAAGCGCTTGATTTTCCTTCAAGTCTAAAAAGCAAAAAAAATAAACAAATAAATATTTAGAAGTGTTGAAAAAAAAATTTTATGTTGTTGTTTAGTATTTTGTAGGGCAGTCACGAAGGCTATAAACCGACAATGTGCAACGTAACGACTTATGTTTAATTAACATACCGCAACTGAGAAAATTATTGAGGATGTTCAGTGTTCACATATACGTATGTGGGGGTTACATAAATAATAGTAAAAAAAATTAAAGACATTGCGAGACAGGATTAGAATTAGACATAGGGAAGACATCAAATGGACATTAAAATCTCACGTCGCCTTCAACTAGAATTGTGCAGATTGTCAGAAGTGTATATTTTTATAAACTTTTTTGTTACCTTCAGCTGCTAATATCATAGCATTAATCGTTGGTTCTAAAAATGCCAATTGGGCCGTAAATTCTTCTTTAAGTAACATGCTTTCGATGCGTAATTTATAATTAGAAGTTTGTAGTAGTTGGAATAGGAATTTTTCGGCATTCCCAAGTCGCTTGCGATCGCCGTCGAATGATCGAATCATTTCAGCTTCATCAGCCTCGGGAAGAATTTTCATTAATCCTCGTAGTTTTTCCGCCCCGATATCATCATGTGCACTTTCTTTAATGAGATTGATGATGTCTCCATTCGAACTGAAATTTAACATTTGCTTTTATTTAAAAAAATAAATGTCATAACGACAGTTCCTAGTCACGAACCTACGAAATTGTTTGAGAAATATGTTGACATTTAAACTTCTTTTCCCATCAAGTAAATTAATCTGCAGTGAAAAAACAACGATTAAATTATTATTTTTTGTTATTATTCAAATAAAACGAAAGTGACCTCAGTGTTTTCTCGTTTGCGGCCGTCGATCGAATCCCTACCGACCCGTGGCGACGCATTTGTATTCTGTTGATTATTTGGTATCTGTTGTTGACAAAATAAATTCTCCAACTCCGTAAAATTCACTCCTCCAGCATCGCCGTCGTAGTGATTCTGCGCAATTTGTGTCCAAATGTTAATTTTGCCCACAACCCTTTGACTCGGTAATTTCGTCCAATTCAAAGAGCGCATTTTAATTTTTGGTTTCGGTGTCATTTGCTGTGGCAAAGGCACTTCCGGTTCTGGAGACATAATCGCGGGCGGTGGAATTGCGAGTACCGGCGCTTGTAAACGAAGTCCCCTGTTTCCATTCGCCGACGACGGCATTGGTGGAGGTGGAGGCGGCAAAGGCGGCGGTGGCGGGGCAGGGGGCAATGGGGGTGGTGGAGGGGCATTCAAAACGATCGGAGGCGGTGGTGGCGGTGCCGGTGCTGGAGGAGATGGAGTGCCGTTCATGAACGGCGGAGTAACCGAAGAGGACGGACTGAGAATGGTAGGTGTTTTAGACCCGTCCCATATCGATCGACGTCTCCCACTGCTGCCTTCATCCGAACGTCCACAAGAACATTGGCATTTGACAATATTTAAGGAATGATGCGAGGGAGAACGAAGTAATCGCTGAGAGTCATTTTTATCCTCCAGGAGAGTCGCTCTGTGGACAAGTGTTTCGGCTGTGTCCCATATCAAGTCACTTATTGTTTCTTTCGGATCGATGCGTAACAAATGCTGAAGAATACTCAAGAATGGTATCTCTTGAGGAGTTTCTGCCACCTGTTTTGTAATCCAAAATTCAGTAAAATGCAAGAATTTTTTTTAAAAGTAATTTTTACTTGTCTTAAAATAGCAAAAAAGACATCTTGAGGTGAGTTCAAATCAACTCCATTATTTAACTGAGGTTCATCAGCGTATCGTTGATCATCAAACACATCCAACTGAACGGATAAATCTTCCATAACATCTGATTGGCGTATCCTGTTAATCACTTCGAGAAGTTTTAAACCTAAAAGAAAAGAAAGAAAAAAAAAAAAAATATCATCAATTTTTAAAACTGGTTGCAAAACATAAAAAGGGAAATGTGAGTACAACATAATGTCCAATGACTCACAAACCAAAATATTTACATTTTTTAAAATAGAAATCACCATTTTATGGAAATTACTCACCAATAAATTCGTTTCTTATCCGTACTCTATCTTTGACGGAAAGGGAATTGATGATGAGACAATTGATGAATCCCATAAGAGCAATTTTGTATTCCGAGGTTTGTGCATTTCGCAGTTCATCGACGACAATCTTCATCCGATATCGCTCACCTTTTATTTCCTGCCAAATGAACACCAACATTAATCAACTTTCATGTTGCAATACCTTGTTTTTTTTTATTATTATTATTATTTTCAATTAGTATTATTATTTTACTTTGTAATTCTCAAGCGCTTCGAGTGTCCTGCAATATCCTTCAGCATTGTACATGCATAATGCCGACAATAATTCAAAAACTTGTTTCTTCACACTCACATTATTTGTATCTAATGCTTTAAAAAAAATGTTTGATAAAGAAAAAAAAAATAATAATCAGTAAAAACATAAAGCATTTTTATTGCAACATAATAGTATATTAAAAACATTTATTTTGACACATTAAAAATGCATCAAAAGTGATGTCATTCGAGCTACTTTGTGCATTCAAGCAATGAATCACAAACTCAAATGGGTCAGAGAGAAAACAGGTAAAGTGGACTTTTTCCCCATATAAGGGAGTGGCTTTGTTGGGATGCACGAGGTGTAGTTTCTTACCCCGAGGTTACGAGGGCAACCCAAATATTGATCACGTTCCAATCCTTCGTAAACAGTACCTTCACTTCAAATTACAATCGAAAGAATTTTTTTTTCTTTTCTCGCACTTGTCAGCATACAATAAAACACTATTCTATTTCTCTACAGTGGCCGTTAAAAGTCTTGTTATTAAACGTCAAGTCAGTGTGTCAGCGAGTCTATATATGGACAAAAATGTAATTTGCATTCCATACTCAACTCTGACATTGCGGTCACTCGTGTTGGGGGTCAGTAGAACAACTAAATGGAAGAGTTTCTCACTTCTGACCACAATTCACATCAACACTTAGCCCTACTGTGTGCTCAAGTGAAAGGAAAACAAAAAAAAAAATTCTTTTCAACTGCATACAATTGGATTTTAATTTCTTTCTTCTTCCTTCGTTTTTTTATGACCGTGGTCAGTGCATTTTAAGAGTTTCCGACATTTCCTTCCGATAACTCTTTGCCATTAAACGCGCATTTTCACTTAAGCTTGTTTATCTATAATCGCAACAAAAAAAGACAAATTCCAAAGCCAACTAGTACCAATTAAAACAAATCATTTAGTAATTGTAAATACACTAGAAAATGGCTCGTTGAACTCGAAAAAATTCCTTCCTTTAATTACAGGCAATACCAAATTTTTTTTTAAACTTTTTTAAATATATTATTCAATAAAATTAATCCTCTTATTACGATGACAGTTTAATTTTTCTACAATAAAAAAAAAAAAAAAAAGAAAAAAAGTTGCTTAAACCTAATTTATTAATGCACGTAATAGTGTTTCGTATATCTAGTACTGATGAGTAAGCAGTGCTTATTACTTTAAATTAGGCCTAAACAACTACACACATTAATCAAGTTCTAATTAAATTTTATATAATGCATGGCAATGTGTTCTTATAAATTTCCAATGCCTCAGTCGCTGCGAGTGATTTATTGTACACCTATGATTATATAATGCAGCATTGCAATGCAACTGGTTGAATATTCACAGCGTTTACATCCAGGTATCGCCGCAACATTTCAGTAATACAAATGGAAGTATTATGCATTTTTCCGGTTTGAATTTTGCACTTAAAAAATGTTACAAAATTTTTAATAGCAATAAATTTTAATGCGCAAAACTGACCCCAATCTCTAATTAACATACCGTACTTTTTTCCCCATACATTTTATACTACCACTTTTTTTTTCGATTGTGGATCTCAAATTGATGAAGCTGATAAGTTAGATAGGGTTAATATTTCAAACGACCTTCGTGAACAGGTATGTCGTGATTACGACGATAGTTTTTCTGCTCGTTTTTAATGAATAGGCGCCGCAAGGACGAAATAAATTTATTCTCATATCATATGAGAAAATGCGAGAAAACGCGAGAAATTATTACAAATTTTAAGCTCACGAAACACACTTCCTTTTAAGCGTACACGTGTAGGTCAGCGAACTTTCAATGTGTAACTTATCTAATTAGATTTTAAAAGAAAAATTAAAAAAAAATAAATTGAAATTTTTTAAATTGTCACGTCGAAACTCACTTTAGCTTATCTATCAAATAAAGTTCAATTCTCGAAATACCAAAATACCAACCATACCATGTAATAATAAAATAAAAACAAACAACTTGTTGTTTCTACCTGTGTAAAACGCTCGTTATTTTCCTTCACATGATGAAATGCGAAACGACACAAACCCCTGTCTAATCATCAATGCAGCAATAGACCGAATGTTACAAACCGGAAGTGACTGAACATCCATCATAATGAGAAAGATACTACAAACCGATAAGACTTCTCAGATTTATTTAACAATAAAAAAAAAAATGTGTGATAAACCATGAATCACATTATAAATGTGATCATTTTGATATTTCGTCGAAATCAAGGCCTGCATTCACTTTTAATAGGCCTATCTTTCAGGCGTGGGAAAAATGCCACCCTCGGAGCATGTGTGTGTAAGTATAAAAGTGAGCTTGTAATGAGGGTATATTGTGATAGCTCACGGACAGATGAGCAAAAACAGGTCATTTCTAGTCGTCAGCAGTTGAAAGTTCGGCTCCCCATTATTTTTGTAAATATTCTTACGGAGAAATAAGTCTGGGAATAAGCTTTCAATAAGGATATGGACAGGGATAAGGACAGGAGGAAATTGAATATGGTCGAGGAAACGAAATTAATTAAAGTGGAACGTGGATGGCACGAGCTAACAGCCATTTCCTGCCAGCGAATAAAGCCTCAGGTAGAGATTAAAAGGCAAAAATAAAACTCCAGATGAATAATTGAAACCACATACGCGCGCACAATGCAATCAAGTTCAAATCAAAACATTGCATAAATAAAAACAATCCAGTTAAAACAAGTCAAAAGCACAAACCTGTGGTGATGACTTCAACTAACCCCGATCAACAACATCAATTTTTTTCTTTCCTTTTTTTTTTTTTTTTTTTTTTTTCCTTTTTAAGACAGATGCGAAAAAGTTATTTGCAACTTTTACAGTAGGAGTCAGACAGATTGATGGGCTGTCCGACTCCCTGGGATGAAGTGTATCGTAAAGCAAAAACGAAGCAACCTCAGTCCGGTTTTTTGACTAAAATTATTAACCACTAGTCAATTTGTTTAAATATTTATTAAGCTGTACACTACCCCTAAAAGGATTCATTGCCACTTTAGCAGCCGCCTCCTGTTGCTTTATAACGTTGCCCAAAATGGCGACAAGGGCATTTCCGGGAGGCAGGACATCAACGACCTCATCTGCATCGATTCTTCTCGAAATTTTCAATCCAACGCGTCGTCTGTTTGTGTTTATTCCCTTTCTCTCGTCCACCTTGGCCTCCATTCGCATTCTCTTATCTTCAGCTTAATTTCAAAGGCGCTAATATTTTTTTTTATTTTTAAAAAAATTTTTTTTACTTAAAAAAAAAAAAATTTAAAAATTCCAGTGGCCCCTTTGATACCTAGAGATGTTTCTACCTGACCAAGGTCGCCACTCCACCCAAGTGTCATTAGCGGAAACCTTGAAAAACACGTGTCAGTCTCCGCCTACGCTTGGTAATGCCACATGAATGCCAATGATGCTGTTTTGTTGTTTAAAATTACCCTAATTGTAATTCTGACGTACATCTCAATAAGAGGAGCCAAAAATGTTGTTTTATTCCCTTTTATACACATTTTCCAGTGCAAAAATTCGCTGAAATCCTTATATAGACATGCAACTCAGTTCCACTGAATTTTGCCAATTACTCGGTGGTTTGCAGTTTGCTGCTGCTGGCACCTTAAGGGCAATATGCAAATGAATATCTTAGCATGACCTTTGCAACTGTGTTGCATGCCAAATATGTCAACGGAAATTCCACGGACACCTCCCACTCTAAACCACAACGGTTTAAGGTTGGGTTTTTTTTTTTTTTTTTAACATTTAAAATGAAAAATTGTTGTGGTTTGAGGTAGAGTTGCCCATGTCTCTCTCTCTCTCTCTCTCTCTCACTATTGGATTTGAATTTCGCGCGTAAGTGGGGCGCCTACAATCAGTTGCTTAGCTCGTATGTCTTTGTGTGCTTGTTGCAGCTGCTCGTATTATTAGGGTGTCGCGAGTTTAATTTACGGTATTTTGTGCTTCGAAGGGTTGAATAAAGCTCGTTTAGCATTCAATTAGATTATTATCAAGATTGGTTTGGTTGATACGATACAATTAATTAAATTAAATTAAATTAATTTTTATTTTTGTAATTTAATTTTTTTTTCTTTCATATTTCGACGAGTCGTAAACATTAAGGCTTACACACAACTGCTGCATGTGTTCATTGGTTGGGAAAGAACGTAGTGATGATTTCATTACAAAATTATAGCCCATTGTATTTTATTTGAGGTTGAAACGATAAGCAATTATTTCAAACCCAAAGAGAAAAGAAAAATTAAAAAATTTCACACCGAAATGAGCAACAAGTTAAAAATACAATCAACGTATGTAATCATAAGTTGTTTGGGTTTAAATTTAAAAAAATAAATAAATACTTTTGCCGTTTGCAGAAATAGGATCCAGCAACGCAATGATCCTAATGACCTCTGGCTCGCGCCGTCGCGTCACTTGGGTTGGGGCTGAAGGGGTTCAAATGGGTGGGGTTGCTGTAAAGGTTTGACATTTACTTAAAATTCAAATCCTTTGGAGGTCATCATCATTCAACAAGACTGGTTAAGTCTCTTTTCACCACTAGAGGGTATGAAAATTGGATTAAAAATTACACATTTCACCTCAACTTCAAGTCAAATTATGGGTGTGCAACCAGAGCGCCGGATCTCAATTAGTCAGACCCAGTGTTCTGAAATTGGATACCAAAACTGAAAATTCTTTCAAGGAAACAGACCAGACGACTAAAAAAATATAAACATTAGTATTCCCGTAAAACACCTAGTAATGCGCGCTTCACTTTTAGTGAAGTAGTAAAAGAAACTCTCTTTTCTGTTTCTTTTGCTACCTGCACTCGCGTCGGGGCAACGTATACGTAACCATTGGTTATGTATGCGTAGCCGCAATGTTACAATGCATCATTTTTCATTATTTTTTAAATTTTTTAAAATTTAAATAAATTATTTACCTGCAGCTAATTTTTGAGTGTATTCTTTGTTGTCGACAATATAATCCAAGCCGATTTTCGACTCCATGACTCGTTTCACGCATAAAACACACTCCAATTGTGTACAGACTGTGCACAGAGATGCCCGAGACTGGGAGCACAGAACGTGGAGAGAGTCCAACAAAACCCCGAGTCCATCAACGCGAAGAAAGTGAACGATCCAGTCGCACGAGGCAACCCGAAGACGCCGGCCGAGCTGAGAGAAGGCGCGAGTGGAGCCCGAGCGGATCCAGCGGAGACAAGTGACTGGGTCGGCCGTATAAAACTCGTCTACAATCCGGCGTGCTGCGTCAGACCAGCGCGACGTTAAGGTGGAGTCAGATGGGATGGTCCACGAAACGGACGGTGGCAGACGGGCCATGGAAACCACCCCTGGTGCTGTTAATAAATATATGTAGAAAAAGAAGAAGAAAAAAAGTTGGATGAGTCACCGATCTGTGCGGTTTGGGATAAAAGCAGTAGACAGATTTAGATAGGGCCATGTTTGTTTTTCTCTTGAGAATTTTTTAAGTGTTTTGAGTTCGGGGGTAACGCAAACTTTTCTTCATCTTAAAAAAGAACAAAAACTAAATTTAAATTTTTTTTTTTCCCACAAAAACATTAAATATCAGCGAACGAATTGTTTAATTTTGTATTTTTCAACGTTGCCAATCCATTTATGATGTTTATAAATGGAAATATTTACCCCTAAATGGGCATATGTGTAAAACAAACCCCATGTGGAGTTACAAAATTTTAGTGGGTCACAAGGCGGAGTTGATAAAAAGTGAAATGATTTTTTTTTTAACTAATGAAATATCGAAAAAAGAAAAAAAAAAAGAGTGAAATTAAAAATGTTTTAAAAAAAAAAAAAAAACACACACACACACCTGGGGGATGACCCGAGAGATAAGTTTAAACGGTACATAAAAAAAGTAATAAAAACTTACCCCATGGTGGATGTAATGTGGGTGAAGCGAAAACTCAGGGGTTGCGAAGAGAGAAAAACCAGGTACGACTACACGCGTTGCTAAACAGGGACTAGAATGAGCTTGCAGCTGAGTTGAGTAGCCGATCCGAGCAAGCAGACTTGACTCTTTTTCCCGCCTTGAATCAGACAGCTCGACTGAAGTTTAACACCAGATGCCGCTCTAATAACACTGCCATTCATGGAACCACTGAAGGGCACTGTGAATGGATTACTCTCGACCATTCAACGACAGATGTCGGGTCAAAAAAAGGTGGCCAAAATTAAAAGTGTGTTGAACTTTGGCGATAGTAGTAAGAGCCATGCGTTAAGGTAAAAATTTATTCCCAAGATAGAAATGCAGTATAGATAACGTCAAATTGGGTATTTATAGCGCAAAAAATTGTCTCGGATTGATGGATGGATTATGGTCGTTTGGCATTTTAAACCAATTTATTAAAATATTTTAATCAAACTTGAAGTAATACGCACTAGAAATAGAAGTTTTATTATTATATTAGCAATATACGGGCATTCGACACACAAAACAAAGCTATAAATCAAACCAAGCTGTGTCCATTAAAGAAATGTTGGTTTTAATTTTCGAATGCAACCTTTATGCTCAATTTTTGTGTGTGGGAAATTGGATTATTCCAAAAACACAAAAGAAATGCACCGAGAAGTCGTGACCTTAGGATTGAATTACCACTCCAAGGAGAGAAAAAAGTGGGATTGGTAATAAGTTCGTGATCAAATTATCAAATTGAAGTCAAGCCTTGACATGGCATTAAGTTTTGGTCAAATAAAGAGATATCAAAATGTATAGCACTTTCTTTGCACTGTGTACTAAATTTAGTACCCATAACACGCCAAATATAACCCAACATACATTTCTTTTTTTTTTACTGTATCCTATTTTTTTTTTTTAAACTTAAACCCCTAGGAAAAAACAACATCATTTCACTGTTTTATGGTCATTTCTAATTGGTTGAAACACAAGAAAGAAAAAAAAAAAACAGGAGGGAAAATGGTTATTTACACCCTGAGCAAACATGGTGGATTTTTTAAAACTAGGATTTTTTTGTAGACTGTAAACAAATAACTATTACAAGAGCAATTTGTTTGAAGTAAAAATAACAGGAGAGACGATTTAAGGGGTAGAGAAACGCATGAAAAGACAAAGATTTAAGTGTATCTCAAGTTTCCAATATGTTGTTTGTTCCAAAGATGAGACGCGAGACACGACACCAACACAGGAAGTAGGAAGGGAAAGCGCCACGGGTGGTGAACACGATTAAATGCCATATTGTAAGATGGAGTTCAAACAGCTGGTTATTTTTTCGGCACTAAGTTATTTCTATAATAGATCGAGACCGTCTTCAAATTCTTATTCAAATTACAGAAAAAGAAAAAAAAAAGAAAAAAAAATTGAATCCATTTTATTTTTTAAATTCAATTGGGGTGTAGTTTCAATTTTTTTCTTTTTATCTGAGGTAATTTATCATTTGTATGATTTATCACTTGCAACTAATCTAAGTATTAGTATTTAAAAAAATATATATATATTTATAGAAATACAAAAGTAAATACCTTGTCATTTCAACTACCAAAATTGACACCAGGTGGATTTCAAGAGAAAAACACGACTGAATTTGCATTCATAAAGCACGATGGAATTGCGAAACGGTTGAGGTTGAGATTGAGAGGAAGGAAGGAAATGATGACTTAGAAGTTCACAGAAAAAAATGAAACAGCAAATAAATGAGTTTTGCAAGTGACATTTCCATTAATCAATGCACAATTGACTTTGAGTTCATTAACTGAATTCAAGAGATCTTTTTGTTTTTCTTGTTTTTCATGGTTTTTTCGGTTGTAATTAATCCTTCACTCGCGATAATTAGCACCGAGCAGTCGTATAATTAGACAAAAATAGAAAATACTAACCTTCGGTAGGTGTGTTAAGTGGATGAAATAGGTGACAAAGTGTTTGCTTAAATCTTTAGCCTACATTTGAAATGTTTCCTCTTCGATTTGGGGCTAATGGCAAGTCCAGAGGCAACTGAAACGTCTGGAAGCAAATAAAAATTTCTTGAATAAATACTTGATTTGTATCAATTTTACATGTTTTTCTTTCTTATTGAATCGAGGCCAAAGTAAAAGCGTGTTTACATGTCAATATAGATTCGTTAATTACAAATAAAAGGGGAAATTGGTCATTATTCTTGCAACGTTTTTACCTTCTTTTCGATTCCAACATGTCGAAAGCAGCTCTTAACCTCATACTTTAAGGATTATGTGCCATAGCAACAGCACTCAGAGGTTGTAAAAAAACATTATGTTGATACAAGAACAAATAGTACTGAGAAAATAAAAATAAATAAAAATACATTTGTTTTTCACTTCAAATTCTTTTGTATCTTCCTTTTTTCTTTCTTTTTCAATGAAATTTTAAATTTCAAATACTTCTTACATTGTGATGTGCTGGAAAAAGTTTGTTCGAATTGAAAAACGTTGGCGATCTAATTTCTGATAACGATGCCTCCTCAATATATCCTCCAGGTTGGCTATTACTTCGTATCCACTCGATAACATGTTATCAGAAGTGAATTAGTTTTCAGATTATGTTTTTCTTGCTCCACTCCAGTCTTCTTATATAAGGCATTCAATTGGCATTCGACATTCGCACTACAAAAAAAATTAAACTGGGATTATATTATAATAACAATAATAAATAGCATGTAATACATTTAAATAAATTACGAAACAGCAAGATTGAAAAGAAAGACATTATAATTCACTTCATTTCGTTTTTTTCCCTCTTAATTCTAGGTTTAAACTTCAAACAGGTCTGGCGCACTTTTAAATAATAGCGCCATCTCCTGATAAAACCCACAACAAGAAGCAGAAAATCCCTGGCGGTACAAAGACGAAATAAATACATATGTCGTCCTTGGGAAAGCACGTTTTAGTAGCATGACACAACCGATAACTATCCTGTTTTTAGGTACTTGAAAATGTCAGTTTATCATGACGAAATCGAAATTGAAGACTTCGAGTACGACGAAGAGACGGAAACGTATTATTTCCCATGTCCGTGCGGAGACAGATTTCAAATCACAAAGGTCCATTCACAAAATTACAAGCGAATTGTTTTTCTGACTAATTTCTTCTTTCCTCTGGTTTGTAGGAGGAACTAGAAGCCGGAGAAGAAACTGCGACATGCCCAAGTTGCTCCTTAATTATTAAAGTCATTTATAATCCGGTTAGTCTTGGCGTTCGACGATTTGATCAATCTAATCGAAGATCAGAGCCAGCAAGCCCGAGTTTGCGTGACTGGCGAAGAACAATTCGCGATATTAATATTCGATTTATTTGTTTTTTCATAGGAAGACTTTTTGCCTTCTGAAGAAACAGTCGAGATTTCGAAACCAGCAGAGTTGGAAGTAGCGAAATAAAATGAAATAATGATACTAATAATTATAATGTAATTTATTTTGTAATATATGTGGAAATAGCGATCGTTTTAATAAAACTGATGGAAATAAACGAGTCTCGAAGTCCCTAAAGTGTAACTTGAAAACAAGAATGACGAAATTCGCGTTGCGTGGAAAAGTGATGACGTAATATGCTTGCGCTCGCACAGCAACGCGCGATGAATCATGGGAAACGGGCTGGCTTTTCCCTTCCGTATTCAATGCTGGCGGGCCAGCTGAAATGAGTGTCAGGTAGTTGGATCCTCGGCATTTGCGGCGAAGATGCCACGGGAAATCGGGCTGGGGAATAATCTCCACGTCCAACAATACGATGGCGACATAGATTTCGATTTTTTCGAAGACGACGAGCACGAAGAAGTGACAAAGGAGAGCATTCCCACCGTGACTCCATTACTGCGAGCGGTGCAAAGTGACGTGACGAAGGGCGAAAACAACCAACTTAGCAGCAACGGGCAAGCTGACACACAATTTGTGCAAGCTGAATCGAACGGGAGTAACATATGGCACGATTCCGAGTCGGAAAACACATTCGAAAGTGATACGGAGAGCGAGAATAGCTTGGATGTAACGGTCACCGAGTCGTCAACGTCATCCTCTTGGAGTCAAGACGATTCTTTTGAAAGTTTAAGCGACGATGAAATCACCGATGTCACGCCTTTGTCATCCACTAACGCCAGTCCATTACCCGCATCTCCTAGCCGCTTTCAAATGGCCAAGAGTATCATTGCCAGGAAGAAGAACGCCGTCAAATTCCATGACGAAAACAATTTAATGGCTGTTAATTCCACGTCCATTAATTTGGATGCCATCGTTCAAGCTGTTCTAAAATTGGAACAAGAACGGGAAAATGTCAATGGCAACGGCATCGGGGGATTGCCACAAAAGGAACGGTTTGGATCGGGCAGAAACAAAAAAAACATGTCCTTCACCGACGAACAAGTGCGAAAAATCGACAGAGAAAATCAGCTGCTGCTCAACAAGATACTCAACCAGCAACAAACGAATCAAAATTCCGCTACTAAGCCACGATTACCAAAGGCGCCTACGTCTGCGGTCAATCGTATGCGCCAGCAAAGGAAAATTGAAGCTGAAAATTTGGTAATTGTAATATTTCAAAAGAAAGAAACCCCAAAAAAAAACCAAAAAAAAAAAAAAACCAAAAAAAAAAATATAGGTATAATTTTTTTTTTCTTTTTTAGTCTCTGCTGAAACGAATTCAATCGGCTAAGCCGACCAAAGAATTATGTCGCAATTACCTTCTGAAATCCCACGATCAACTCCATTGCTGTGGCGATTCGTCGTCTGCTTACGTCGGCAAGTCGAATTCGTCGTCGCTGATGAGTTCGCGATCCGTGAGCACGGTGCCTATTCCAATTGCACGGAGCAAGATTCTCGCGAGTCGAGCGCCGGTTCGAAGCAATCGGGCAACTCAAGCTAGATCGGAATGGAATGCAAAGAATCATGCAAAATCTTGATAAATGCAATTTTGCTATGTCAATTTTATTTATTTTTCATTGGTTCGTTTTTGTCGAGTGTTTATATTGTAAAAATTATTTTATTTTTTGATCTTTTAACATTAATTGTAATGTTGCTAATATGTAACTTGGACAAGTAACAAATAAACTAAAGTTCTTTTTAATAAAAAAAAACAAAAACGGTTTAAATTATTCTATTGGTGTAATTTGATTCCACGAAGACACACATACCTCTCCGTGATACTAAGAAGGAAAAAGGTTATAGAATTTAATTCGGAGATTATGTAACTCTTTTTACCTTGATTTCTACTCCGGCTGTTTACAAAATCATCGCACAATTTTAATAACCATTGTCTTAGCTGTTGAAGTTCCCATCCGAGCTCTTTAAACTCTATATCAATCAAATTCAAACTTTTAACGAAAGGAAAAAATACATTTGTGCTTAAAAATACCTAATTCAGTTAATACTTCGTTGATGTAAACAGAAATGGCGGAAATGGCAACTGGTGACCTTGAAGCAAACTAAAGCTACACAAAAAATAATTTAATGCAGATTAGTTCATTGCACTATTTTACTTACATGTGGCGACAACATTTTATTATCGTCGTTACCAAATCCATTCCGGAATTCATAGCCTTCGCTACATTAAAACTATCCTTAAAATATGTTAAAACTATTTCTGAAGTGTCTGATAACCTGGTAATTTAATAACAAAAAAATTAAATAAACTTGCTGCGCGCTAAAATAAAAAGAAAAAAATACTACCCATCGCTTGCAGTTATTCCACATTGCCATCAATCCGTCCAGCAATAACACATGTCAATTTGTACTCGTCAGTATTCTACATCTAAATTTGAAAAGAAAAAAAGAATAAATATTAAATTCACTATTTTCCATCGAGTTATAATTATTTTTTACAATTTTGAAACCAACAGCAGAAACTAAAAACATGCGGTGTTTATCAGTTGAACGTGTTTTCAAAAAGTGTTTAATTATAATTCTATTTTTCAACGATTTCGACATCCAGTAATTAGTCCGTCGAGATGACAGATTGTAGATGCAGCTCTGCACTTCTTCGTTCTCATGGTGAGAAAACTAAAGATCTGTTCCACCAGAATGAATATCTACTTGAGAACCGAAAATGTCACTAAAAGTTTCCAAAAATAAATCAATATTTCTTCTGTTTTCATAAATGAGCTCGCACTTTGCCATAGCTGAACATTCAATATATCACCCAGGTCGACCGTTGCCCCATGGACTTGTCCAAAACGGCTCATTCGATTTAAATGCTTTCCATAATGCAAAATTAGCTTAGTGTAATTTGTCTTTCAAGTCACCTAGGAATACAATATAAATTCAGTAACCACAATAACATTTACACAAACAACCTGGATATTCTTCATTCAAAGTCTTGAAAAATTCTTCCGATGATATTAAAATTGAACATACGTAACTAAAAAAAAACCAACTATTATTAAATTATTAAAAAAGATCAAAAACAAAAATTACTGCGCATGTCCAAACGATTGGTCCGCAACTGTACCTGTGCAAATCATTGAATTAAACATATGCTGAAGGAATAATTTATTTTCAGAAGTTGCAGCGGACAAACATCCTAGAACAAAAAGTAGATTCGTTGGACAATGTCCACGAACTATCAATCTCGATATATCATCGTAGTGCACATATAAATTCGAGTCTCAGAAATCGAAGCGATGTACTATTTAGTTTCCTCCTTTATGCCTAGATGTCGCGCCCTCGCAACCTAATAAAAACTTTGTTTTGTTTTGTTGCTGGAATTAAAAAATCAGACATGTCACTTTTATTAAAGTTTGTGTTAAAAATAGTATCCTGTCTTACACTATGATATTTCAGTACAATAATGAATGTGGCTCATTTGCAATTTTTAAAATTACTGTTAAAAATTCTACAAAAAAGTGTTATAAATTTAGCGTAGGCGGCTGACGCACAATTTGAATAAGTTTAATCCAGATACGTTTCATTTATATCTACAATTTTTTCCTGACTCAAACCGTACGGCATCAACGTCATATTGAGTGCGTTTGAATAGTTCAATTGTGGATAAGCTTGACGATGTATCAAGAAATGAAACAGAAAGCTCCTTATGCAATAACTGGCGTCATGTAAATCGATAAAACAAGCATTGAAGAACTGTTCCATTATTGGCAGATAGCTGTCTTCGGTAAAGACCGCGTACACTGTGTAAGCACAGCAGCGACAAAATTCCCTGAACACCACCAACTCGTTGTCCGGCGAAATACTTTTTTCAGTAATACGTTCCAAAAATGTTCTATTCAGATTTTCCATTCAGATGTAGTACGCAAAGTGGGAACAATGCGTTTTAAAAGCCGTCATCTCTTCGTCCGTCGTTATATATTTTTTTGCGATCTCCTCAAAAAAATCCCTACTGAAATTGTGTCTAACGTCATCATAAAGAAGCTCTCCAATGCACCTGCACAAAATCCTCCTCCGCATTTTGATATTCACATCCTTCAGCAATAGATGCAGATTGCGAAAATCTTGTTCCTTGCAAAGCATGCGGTAGATGAACGAATGTTTGTGGTCACAATAGCATTTCTTCAGTTCGTCAGGAGCATTTATCCAGAAACAAAACAAACAGTTTTTCATAGCGGCAGTTTGTAACCAATGTCAAATTTCAATTTAATTGTCAAACCATGTAATTGGGAAATAACTCGTGCTGTTTTTGTTACATCTAATTGACCGTGTGCTGTCCATTGCGTGCATTGGATTATGAACTTCACAAATTTTACGTCGAAAGAGTTGACACCATTAAAAACTTCCAAAACTAAGAATTTAAGCAAATCCCACAACTGCCTCCCGACATGTCTAATTAATGCGCTCAACATTGCTTTTAATTTGATCGGAATGAGCAAAGCGTCCACTAGGTTACAAACTGATTTTTCAACGTCTAACCATTGCTTCTGATCAATGTCTGTAGTCACTTTTTTGCATCTTATAAGAGCAATAGAAATATCATTATATTTCCATAGAAGAACTGAAGTTATTGCCAGCGAAATATGTTTTAGACTCGGCAGGTCTAAAACAGTTCTCATGGTTGGCAATTTTAATGTAAGTTTTTACTATTTATTCATTTCCATTCCAACTGAATATCAGGCCTGTCATATTGTCTTTCGGTCAATTTTACAACTCTAGAAAACAAAGCAAAAAATAAAATTGTTTTCATGCATGACAACACATTTAAAAAATGCATTTATTAATAATTTTGGAAATGGCAAAGAGATTTTGTCATACGATTTTTGCTTTATGCTTTTTAAGTTTGTTCTATTGCTACAGTGGAGACGTATAACATGTACGTTGTTTTGTTGGTTAAAGAAATATTTATTATTACTTCACAATAATAAACAGGGATTACATTTAAATGATCGCGCAAATTCTTGCACTCTTGCCAGGCATGAGTAGTGCAACTGCAACTTAGACACTGCCATTTCATTCCACCGTTAAACTTAAACGGTCGTATAAATCTATTAATAAGTAACCATATTAAAATGTTGTAGTTATTTTTTTATCAGCTGATTAAAATCACTATTACTCACGAAAAATACATGTAAACAGTGTGAATTCTATTTACATTACATCCTCCTGGTGCTAATGCAAAAGATTAACACAGGGAGCCGCCAAACCACGATATTTAGGCAAAAAAGAAAACGTGAAGTCCATGTTAGACATATTTTCATGAAAAATATAGTTTAGCTCTTTTGTAACTGTTTTTTTCATGCACTTATATACTTGTTACATTTTTCTATATTGATAATTTGTTGCATAAAGTTTTTACAATGTATTTTCAAACAAGATTACAAAAACTTGGCGGGCTAATTTAACGCTTTAAATTCAGGTTTTATTTATTGTTCCATTTTTCACAATCTGTGATCTTGATCCCATACGATCGGTACCCATTGACGTACTGGATAAATAACAACGATTCGTCCAATCACTAGATTATTGTTTCATTACAAATGCTGGTTTAATTGTTGTTTTATTTTTTCGAGAGTAAGTTATTTTTAACCGAAATGTTGAATCAGACGGCGATAGATGCTTTGTGTTCCGTGTCATATGTTGAAGACTACATCGATTGCGCGGAAAACTTACCCGATGATTTGCAACGATACATTTCACAAATGCGCGAGTACGATGTCAAATACCAAGGTTCGTAAATAATATTCGAACGAAACAACACGCTAAATACACACTGTTGTTTTTATAGAAATTTTGCGTGACATTGATCAACGGATTTCGCAAATCAACGAATCAGATGATAACTGCAACAAGCGGAGCATGATCCAAATTCAAAGATCATTGATCTTAACTCAAGAAATTGGTGACGAAAAGCTACAAATAGTGCAGCAAATTCTCGACTTGATTGACAATAAAGCGCGCCAATTAGAACAAGACAGGAAAAACCTAGGTAAAATTGGCATTTCATTCGATAGAATTTCGTGCAATATTAAACACCAAATAATATTTTTTATTTAGATTTTGGAAAAGATCAAGAAAATGCAGAGCCGCCTAAACCCGACCCATTGCCAGAAAGAAGTAGCAAACGGGCGAGACGTCAACGCAGTGATAATCTACGCGAAGAAATATTGCACGACAAACAGGAAGAAAAAACGACGGCTAAGAAATCGAAGAAGAAAAAGCGGAAATCTAAAGCTGAAAAAGAAAGAGAAGACTCTCCCATAGACCAACCTATAGACCCCGACGAACCTACTTATTGTTTGTGCGAGCAAGTTTCTTTCGGAGAGATGATCTGCTGCGACAACGAACAATGTTCTATCGAGTGGTTTCATTTCTCGTGCGTTGGGCTGAGTACTAAACCTAAAGGGAAATGGTACTGTCCTAATTGTCGCGGTGACCGACCCACTGTCATGAAATCTAAAATGTAGCAAATAAAAATATTCTCAAATTTTCAATCGTACCAACATTTTATTACAGAAAACGACAAAACGACAAGTAATAATAAAATAATGCTAATTGAATATTTGAATGAAAAAATACGGTTTATTTATGCAATCTTTTTAGAAGCTTCGTTGCGAACTGCATTAATTATTGATTGATGAAGAAAATAAATCACAGCCAACAATTTTCGATTGAATTGTTGTTTAAACCTTTGGCAGACATTAAGTAAAAGTATAAAAAGTATAAAAAGTATAAAAAGAGAAGAAAAAAAAAACAACTCCTAGTTTGGAGTTGTCTTGAGTTTAAATAAATAATAATAATAAAAGTTGACTAGAACTGAGATATTTATCTCCTTTTAGCCAAGTTTTACTAATATCCCATTTCGATCCTTCAGTGACATCTCTCTTGTGAAGTTAGAATATTGTGATTTGTGTGAAGTATTCTTTGGAATAGTCTCTTTCACAGGGATCACTTCTTCCTTGGTTGGGACCGGAAAAGATCGCCTTCGATTACTACTGGATCGCCTACGATTACTACCGGATCGCCTTCGATTACTACCGGATCGCCTTCGATTACTACCGGATCGCCTTCGATTACTACCAGATCGCCGTTTTGAATTACTTTTTTGGTCGTTTAAATTACTTTTTTGGTCGTTTGAATTAATTTTTTGGTCGTTTGAATTACTTTTTCGGTCGTTTGAATTTTTATCTTCATCCTTAACCGATTTTTGCGAATTCTTAGTGTCATTATTTTCACTCTCCTCCTTCAAGTTTAAGCGTGAAACACACTGTGATCTAGTGCGATTGCGATCCCTTCCAGCAGTTTGCTGTCGCTGATTTTGTTTTTTGTCTACCGGATTTATATCTTTAGCATTTTTAATCACTCCAACAATATCTTCTTCATCACATTTTGGAATTTCAGGATTTCTCTCCATATGACAAGCATCTCTATGAAACCTCAATCGCCAATCGTGATTTTTAATTCTGTTCAGCACAAACTCGGATTCATCAAACCTAAGCATTTTGTCTTTCAACCGCCGTTTGGGTTTCTGTTGAAGATTTCGCAAGTTTGCAAATTGTGTCGGCAAAAGATGCTAAACAAAATAATATATTCGTTAAGATAAATACAAAAGCGATTGTGCTCATGATATTTACCTCCTGGCACGACACACTCACGGTTTTATAAGCATTCAGATAGATTTCGGTTCCACGAGTTATTTCCGAATGCAGTTCCTCCAATAAAGCAGTATGCAACCGACGTAAATGAACAACATCTTTGATAGCAGCGTCAACGCAACGCAACGGCAACGGACGTTTCCGCCAAACTAGCAAATCTTCCTTTTCTTGACCCTCGCGAATTGTGAGGCAGTTTACATCGTCATTGTCCAGACCAAGCACATTGACTAAACAGGTAGGGAGTGAGCAAACAAATTTTGGGAAGTAACTAGATTGCGTTTTAAAAATCATAACATCAGCAACCTAAAATTTAAACAGAAAAATTTAATTTAATTAATTTCAAAATTTTGTAAAACCAGCAAGATAAATTACCTGGGTATCGAACACATTTTGCAATTTAATATTGTAATGAAGTGCGAGGAGACCGGAAAACTCCCGACAATTGTGAAAAATCTACAAATATTTAAAAAAACTCATTAGCTTCGCATTAGTTTGATAAAATATATTAAAAACACCTTAAGAATGTTCGGACTAATCATAATCTCAGCTAAACCGTTTCGGAAGAATTCTTTGCCCATCTCAACCATGTCAAATATGAATACCGTTTTTTCAGTGTCAATTTGAAGCAAGCACAAGTCTCCATTTCGGCCTACATTAATCCCTTCAGTTGCTACTCCAATTGTTTTGCTAGATTTTATATAATTGATCTAAAAAAAAAATAAGTTTAGAATTTAATAAAAAAAAAAATGTGTAATAAATTATTATAACAAAAGAAAAAAATATATAATTATAACAAAGTAAAAAAAAATGTAATTATAACAAAGTAAAAAGAAATATAATTACTGCATCACAAAAATAGTGGTCTAAAGCATTTATAAAAACTAAACATGATTCCTCAGCGACATCGGAAACCTGAGATTCGGACTCTAAACCAAAAATCATAAACATTAAGTTTCACACACAGAGAAAAACAGTTTATATTTGTTACCATTTAATTTCCTTTTTTCGTTTTCTTTCAACTGCAAAACAAATCGTAGAGCATTTGACCCGTTTGTTGAGTTTGGATCATTTCTACAATATATAAAAACATCAGTAAGTGTTTTCTGTTGTTAAAGCACTCAATAATTTATACTTTTTTATTCCGTTACAACTTGACGATTCTTTTATTGAACTTCCAAGAATTTCGGCTTGAACTATCTCAGACACAAGAAATATTTGATAGCCCTTGTATGCTATATTTGCTGTTATTGACTTGACTGAAAAAATTGAAATAAATGAATGCTTTTATCAACTTCGCTAAATTTACCTTGTTGAAGAACAAGATTATTATTTCCAGCCGACTTCACAATGCCTTCGTATTCACCATCCTCCGTGAATATTTTAACTCTTTCATCTTCAGATAAACATTTTCCGGCACACACCACCGGCATCCTCTCAAACTTGAGCAGAAAATGTATGGTAGAAACTGCACGGACTAAGGTAGGGCTATCAACTTCCAACAGGCGGAGTCCTCTTTCCGGTAGGGGTAGTATTATAAAAAGCAGAAAGTGACTCTAGTGGTGAGAAATAATGACTGAATTAATCTGATAGGTGTGACATAACCTGGAACAGGTGACTATCAACTCGGTGATCTAGTGTCTTATTTCTATGGTAATAATCAACTTTACAATATCATTCTCTTTTTTTTCAAACATTTACTCTGTGATGATGTCGATCTGGCGATACTTTATTTCAAGTTGTGACGATCTCGAACCCGTCAAAGGACTTAAAATATTACCATCAGAGCGCGCGATTTGAACAAATCGCGCCAAATTCAAATTGCGAATGCAACTTGCGTGCAATTAGCACTTTATGATCATCCGTAATAAAGTTATAAAAAACCGACAATTTTCTGTAGGAAGATGTAACGATTTAAGAAGTAAAAGATGATAAACACAGCCGTGTTTATCCCTTCCTTTTTGCACAACTCGTACATAGGGGCAGGGGCGTCTCTGGCTTGTCTGCCACCGGGGTGCAAGCTATGTGCCGCCGCCATTTTTCGTGTAGAAATAGCACGTGGGTTATTACTACACGAATTCCTGTAGACACAATTCGAGTCTACACAATTCTGTGTAGAAATAGCACGTGGGTTATTACTACACGAATTCGTGTAGACACAATTCGAGTCTACACAATTCTGTGTAGAAATAGTCCAAGTGTTATTTCTACACCAAATCGTGTAGAAATAGTCCAAGTGTTATTTCTACACCAAATCGTGTAGAAATAGCCCACATGCTATTTCTATACGATTTTGTATAGAAATAGCCCACATCTTATTTCCACACAATTTTGTGTAGAAATGGCCTACATCTTATTTCTACACGATTTGGTG